>CAKAOH010040437.1:0-55905 GCA_916701665.1 Sebastiscus tertius
AAAACTGCTGATCCACTGGGATTTTCACGCACAACCATCTCTAGGGTCTCTAGAGTGGTTGGAGATGATAGAAAGGCAACGGTAACTCAAATAACCACTCGTTACAACCAAGGTATGCAGAATACCATCTCTGAACGCACAACATGTCCAACCTTGAAGCAGATGGGCTACAGCAGCAGAAGAACACCTGGTACTAACAAGGTGTACCTAATAAAGTGGCCAGTGAGTATATATGTCAATGTGAAAATGAACATTGTCTTGCTATCTGAGGACAATAACTGCAGTTTAGCTCCTTACAAGAGCAAAATGGAAAAGCCTCGGCTCTGCAGACTGTGTGGTGATTTTCATTACAGTTGTTGACATTTATTATTTGTTATTGAGTGCCCCTTCTCAAGGAGAGCAGTATCTTTTATTAGCCTGCATGGAATATTATTCATTTGTCAGGTTGTTAAAGTGCATAATCATATTGCCGGGGCCACTGCAGCACAGCGCAGTGTATGCGCTCGTTTAATAAGTGCAAGCTAGTTTGCTGCTTCTTTTATTGGTCTGTGTGGAGCATAACCAATTGTCAGGTTGGTGAAAAAGGCAGAAAAACATATTCCAGTTTGTGGTTTGGTATTATTAATAATGATAGAAGCAGTTGTTATGAACTATATAACAGCACTTCAGATGCCTTTAAGGCTTTGGCCGAAGTCATGTGTCTGCGGCTAACATTTGGACGTGGAGTTGGTGAGCCCCACCTCCCTCCTTCCAGTCCTCACACTCCTTCATCTATTACTCCTTCTCCTCCTCCTCTTCACTCTTTTCTTCTCTCTGAATCACTCCATCTTTTCTTCCGCTCTTCCATGTTTTTTTCTCTGCAACTTTTAACCTCCTTTGTACTTCCATCCTCCACCTTTAGTCTCTCATTGTCACCTACTTCTGGCTCTTTACCTCCCTCCTTTTCTCCCCTCGCTCTTCATTCTGTCTTCCCTCCATCTTTCGGGAACACTTTATAATAACCATCATTTATAAATGGTAAATCAGTATTCTAATGCTTCTTTCTTTGTTTTGTTTTTTTATGTATAAGTATATGTAATAATAATGTATAAATACCAAAATAGCCCAATAAATAAAGGAATAATCGCACAAAATTATTCATATTCAACATTATTATTTTTATTATTATTATTAATTATTCTATAGTATAGTAGTGCAGCAGCGGCACTGTCCCAAAAATTTATAATTAATTAATTTAGTTAATAGTTACTTTACAGTTAACAAAAACTAAATAATTAATAATGTTCACTAATTATTAATAATGCTGTAATTTCATTTATTTTAACAGTTTATCATTGCACACATAATAACATTTTATATACATATAAGTGTCTGTTAATTAAGTTATTATTTGTAAAAATTAAAGAAATTGTTAAATTGTTAACACTTTGTTAATAGTTAATTGGTTTGTAAAGCATCTATAAACATTATTATTATAAAGTTGCAACTGATGATTATAACACCTTGTTAAATGGTTAATAAATACTTTATAAAGCATCTATAAACATTATTTATATCGATAGTTAACTCCTTGTTAATGTTGGTTAATCTATGTATGTAATGTTTATAGATGTTTTACAAACAATTTCTTAAAAGTTAACAAATCATTTGATTATTATTAACAAATAATATAGTGTGTAAAATGGTATAATATGTGCAACAATAAACTAATAACACTTTACTAATGTAATCAGAATGTAATTTGTTATCGTCTCTTATCAACTATAATTCATAAACTAATTATTTGACATTACACAAACTACTGTTAAAATAACAGAAATGATATCATTAATTATAATTAGTAAACATTATTGATGATCATTACATTGTTAATAGTAAAATAACAATGAACTAAGTTTAATTAACTATCAGTTTACCATCTATAAATGATGGTTATTCCTTCCTTTCCTCCTTTCCTTCTTGATCTTCTTCCCGTTCTGGGTCTTTCCCTGTTTTTTTTTCCTCGCTCATTTTCCTCTTTCTCTTTGCTCCTTCACTTACTTTCCATCTCCCCTCCTCTTGCTCTCCTTACCCCATTTTGCTTCCATCCATCCATCCATCCGCCCATCCGTCGACCTCTGACCATCTGCAGCCCAGACAGACCACAGACATCATTAGTGACATTCATGGAAATCCGTCTTGGAAAAACTAAATGGCGTTCCCAACCATCCCAGTGTGTTAAATCACACACAATTCTTGAATTTTCACTTTCTGGAATTCCCTCTCTGTCAACATGACGTGTTATTTCCTGACGGGGGGAACATGATGAAATCGACAGATTTTTCCAAAACAGTTTTGAAGAGGAAGCCTCCTGTGGTCGCAGAGCGTCGGAGGACATTGGTGCGGAGGGGTTAGTGTGTCACGTAGTCAAGACAGAAAAACATTGATGTGGTCGCGATGCGGCCGCTTGACTCAGCGAGGAATGTTTAGGAGTGGTCAAAAACAAATACATAAACCTTCTTTCTGCCAGTCAGTTGGCAGTTCAATGTGTCGCACAGCATGAATCAAACAAACACTTACAGTGGAGGACAATCTGAACCGAAAACAAAAGCTCTTTCCAGCTCTTCCTGGGGTGACCCCGAGGCGTTCCCCGGCCAGACGAGATATATAGTCTCTCCAGCGTGTTCTGGGTCTACCCCGGGGCCTCTTACCAGTTTTGACATGCCCGGAAAACCTCCAAAGGGAGGCGTCCAGGAGGCGTCCTGATCAGATGCCCGAACCACCTCAGCTGGACCCTTTTTGACGCAAAGGAGGCAGCGTCTCTACTCCGAGCTCCCTCTGGATGTCTGAGCTCCTCACCCTAAGTCACCCTACGAAGGACCGGAAAATCGAGAGCTTTGCCTTCCGGCTCAGCTTCCTCTTCACCACAATGGTCCGGTATAGCGCCCACATGACTGCTGACGCCGCACCGAACCGCCTGTCTCCATCTCCTGCTCCATTTTTCCTTCACTCGTGAACAAGACCCCGAGATATTTCAACTCCCTCGCTTGGGGCAAAGACTCACTCCCAACCTGGAGGGCGCGATCCACCAATTTGCCAGCAGAGAACCATGGCCTCAGACTTTGAGGACAAAGAATACAATCTTTTGTTTTCACACGTCATTGCAATCGTACACTGTAGGGATGCACCGATACCACTTTTTTTCAGACTGAGTACAAGTACTTACATTTGGGTACTTGCCAATACCGAGTACCGATACGAGTACTTCTCCCCACTCCCCGATACGCTCCCCACCCAAACCTCGCCGCACCGTGGACAAAGGGCTTGCTGCGCCCTCTCTCCCCACCGGGGACGGCCCCCTGCTTCCGGTGTGACTGTCGCACCGGAATCTGGGGCGCACTGAGGACAGTCCGCCCCAACCGCGTCGCGCCGCCAGATCGGGGGTTGGCCCAGGTAAAAGGCGCCAGGGGTCGGACCAAGAAGTCTAACTTACACGCGTGAGTCAAAGGGTGCAAACGAAACCCCGTGGCGCAATGAAAGTGAGGGCCGGTGCGTGCCGGCTGAGGTGGTGTCGCACCACCGTAAAGTGGTATCGGAGCCGTTGTATCGGAGCCGTTTTGCAAGTACGAGTACATGAGCACAGTATCGGACCCGATACTGGTATCGGTATCGGTGCATCCCTAGTACACTGTCTTGTTTGACGTGTCTGACTGGTTTGTAATGAAGGCCGATGACTTCCGTCGTGTCCAGCTGTTTTCCGTTTCATCATTTGAGTTTGTGCATCTCTGTTATTCTCATCCAGGCTTCTATAGTCCGACATTTTAAAATCTGCAGACAATCAGAAGGCTTTTACTCGAGGCATCTTCCGTGAACTTGACAAGCCGAAGGTGTAGC
Organism: Sebastiscus tertius; assembly: GCA_916701665.1. Lineage (NCBI taxonomy): Eukaryota > Metazoa > Chordata > Actinopteri > Perciformes > Sebastidae > Sebastiscus > Sebastiscus tertius. Next base: position 3,874 of record CAKAOH010040437.1, read on the forward strand.
TTATATAACCCTTAAGACTCTTTAAGATCAGAAACATTTTCATCTTTTCATCCTTGTGGGTTTGATTTCTTCTAAAAGTGAAACAGGGTGAAAGTGGAAGTGTTCCTGCGTGGTTATGGACAGACTGGGCTTATACACTCACTGCACCACTGGTATGTGCTGGTAGCTGACACACACACATAGAATAATAAGCACAGCCAAACCTTCTCTGATTCATCATCCCCTCCCTTCCTGGTGTATTACCCGCTGTCAATCATCGTCAGCCGCTCCAGTACTGAAGCACGTCCAGAATAAGCAAGCGCCGGCCTGTTCTGTCTTCACCTCGCTGTAGAAACTAACTGTTCTTTGTTAATGTACCAACTTTGGCTGCGTTTTGAGTTCACAGACCACCTGCTAAATGGAAGTGGAGTCGATATCTTACAGATACTAATGAGGCATCATGGTCTGGAAACAAAAGAGTATAACAAACTGTGGATGGAGCTCTGACATGAGTTATGACCGTGGTAAAAATCATACCTTTTTACTGCTGTGGTACCACATTTACGACGATATTCAACATTTTATTTCCTTCAATATTTCAAAGGGTGAGAACCAGAGGGGCGTAAATGACATTTAACAAACTTTACAGAAGAGACAAATTACAAAATCCCTTTTCTTTGTTTGGTAAATTCAATAATTCATATTAAAACTTCATAAACATCTGGATGACAATGTATCCAACCAACAATATTTTGACATTTATTACAAAATATGTTTTCTTTTTTCTTAAGTGCACTTAGGCCTTTTGGCAGTGTGTTCAGTGTGTTCAGTGGTAGGTCTCTTGGTAAAGTGTTTTCATGTTTTATAATGAAAATAGCTGCCAGAAGGGGCTGGAGGATTTTGTCTCTATTTGACACCACTATGTTCAAAATAATGAAAAGAAACGTGTCCTTATGCATTTGAGTTTTTTTCCCCACTGAACCGTGACTTTTGTTTACCGTTACACCCCTAGTTATGACATATTTTCTAAAATTTAACAGTTTGATGGTCAAGTTTTATTAGCCACAACTAGGGAGGCGCCGATACCACTTTTTTCAGACCGAGTCCAAGTACAAGTACTTACATTTGGGTACTCGCCGATACGAGTACTTCTCTGTGCCAAAAGTCCATATAAGGCGGTGCGCCGTGACCGGCTCTAGGTCGGCTTGGAAAGGCTCGGGGTGAAGGTGCTTCCTGGAGCCGTGGCCAAAGTGTCACCGGGGCGGACTGTCCTTAGTGCGCCCCAACTGCGTTGTGCCGCCAGATCAGGGCTCGGCCCGCGTAAAAGGCGGCAGGGGTCTGCACCAAGGAGTGTAACGAACTCGCGGGTCAGAGGGTGCAAGCAAAACCCTGTGGTGCAATGAAAGTGAGGGCCGGCGCGCGCCGGCTGAGGGCCGTAAAGTGGTATCGGTGCCGTTGTATCGAAGCCGTTTTGTGAGTACATGAGCACAGTATTGGACCCGATACCCCATCGGTATCGGTGCATCCCTAGCCACAACGCTGATTATTAATATAATTTATTATTGCGATTATTATTATCGCAAATTAATCACACATGTTTTATCTGTTCAAAATGTACCTTAAAGGGAGATTTGTCAAGTATTTAATCCTCTTCTCAACATGGGAGTGGGCAAATATGCTGCTTTATGCAAATGTATGTATATATGTATTATTGGAAATCAATTAACAACAAAACAATGACAGATATTGTCCAGAAACCCTCACAGGTACTGCATTTAGCATACAAAATAGGCTCAAACGCTGTGCAATAGTTTTTCCAAAAATACTATTGGCTTCTGAAATATATATGAGGTATGTACCTGAGAGAATCCATAAAACATTAACTGACACTACAAGACAAACATAAAATGTTTAAATCCTCTTTTGTATTATTTTATATTCGAGCAGTTTGATTTTTTTTTCATTTTAGTTTAGTAAATTTGTGGTACAAATTGCTTTTGACAGTTTAAGTCCTAGATCACCAAATATTCATGTGCCCTGCACATATTATAAATAATTATCTTGAAGGAATAATACTGACGGAGTGGTAGACGGATCGTTTTTTATATTTTTAATCCAGCGTCTTCCTCCCCTTCCCACGGGAGCCGAGCGGATCTGATTCCCACGCCGAGCAGCCAGCTTCCTGTCATTACACACCATGATGTCATGCTCTGAAACACACATATATCACACAAACCAGAGATTCACAAACACAAGCATATACAGGACGGACGCGCCGTCTAAACCACCACATTCCTGGTTCAGGGTCAGCGCTGCCTTCGGTCAGAACACACAAGGACAGGATGGTCAAAAACTCCTTCTGGATGTGTGTTTGTGTCCAAACTGTGTATTTGAAGGAGAAACCGCTGCATAGCCGGAGAACAACATCATTTGTGTAGCAGATACAGACCCACGCTTAAAAGTTAACTCAAGTTCAAATAGCCTCTACAGTCTCAGACACACGTACGGTACACTGGATGAAATACTGGACAATTATACCAGAAAGAAGACATCAAAATACAAACAAAATCCACACCAAATTAGGAGCATATAACATCATATACAGTACCAAGCCGGTCTCACAGGAAGGCGTATAAATAGCACGATATTACACAGACATTCGTGTATCATAAGGACATATTTGGGGCTTTTCCCATGTCATTTGTACGCCGCTTTTTGTGTTGGAGGTGCTGAAGTCGAGGCTTCAAAACCGTAGTCCACAAACCAATGGGTGGCATCACGGTGTCAACGTCCACCAGCATCTAAAACGGCATCATTTTGCAGAGAAATCAATTCATTCCAATGGAATCTCTGCGATTAATGGATTCACCAGCCGCAGAGTTCAACTTCACTGAATGGAGGGAGTCATAGAGGGGAGATTTGTTGGGTGGGTGAATCAGTCATTTGGACAGAAGAAGTCGGTTTCATACACACTCTTTCCCCTCGCCCTGCAAATCTGATTGATGAGTTAAGTTTTGACTCACCCATCTCCCTCTCTCTCTCTCACTCTACCATTGTAAGATTAAGATCTTTAACAAAGACATAGTTGTTCTTTAAGTTTCCCTTCTCTTCCCCTCCATTTCATTTCATATAGCAAGAGCAGTGTCAGCACACACACACACATTTCAGACAGCTGTATAAACGAGGTTGAGGTGTGTCGGAGTGTGTATTCTACGGCCGTCATGGCGGAGTGTGTCACCGAGGCGAAAGTTTAAGAAAACTACCCAACTATGTAACCGAGTGCAACCCACCGGGCGGGATAGAGAAGAATAGAACAGGACGGAGGATCTGCCAACGAGTGAGGAAACTGTAACCGAATGATAAACTATTTTATTCTTGTGGGGACCTGACTTTTGTCCCCAGATGGTGATTAAGTCCCCATATTGTGATTTGAAGCAGATGTTTGTCCCCCACAACGTGATGAATCCACAACCCGTTTCACACGTGCACTGCAACCCTGAGCTTATCTAGACATTACCCAGAGGAGCTGCGTGTGACAACACAAATGTCTGAATCATTTGGACCAGACATTAAATAGACTTTACCCTCCCATCCCAAATACAAAGTCCACGTGATGTCCGATTGAGCCCATGTGTGAATAGAGACGCTTGTTGTCCGGCACTCGTGCAGTACTCAAGATCAGTCTTGGTCTCGAGATCACTTTTTGAAGGTCTTCGGGTGCTTTCACATTAGAGACCCGGGCCCAGATCCGAGTACACTTATCCCCAAAGTCCAGTTCGATTGATTAGTGTGAACGCTCCGAACCGTACTCGGGCACAGTTCGTCGATCCGTACTCCAGTCCACTTGAAAAGGTGGTCTGGAGTATGGATCATGTGGACTCAGGTACGGTTTGCATCAGGTGTGAAAGCCAACCGTACCGAAACACGGAAGTGGACCGCTATTTAACGTGAGTAATGTTAGCAGTCGGCATATTTTCACATCAAACTCTGTGAAATAAGAGTTTATTTCAACCAAACCAGAGTTGGTGATTGTTGGAAAGACTAACGACGACGGTTTTGGTGAGTTTTATTTCGTTTCTGTCCAGTTTGAATGAAGTGTTTTTACGATGCTCCGCCACTAGAACAGCTGATCTCAACATAAACAAATACACGTGGATGATGACGCAAAGGTACTCAGGTACGGAACAACTTTACTAATGTGAAAGCTGAGCGGAGAGGGGAGGCAATCCTACTCGGGCATGGTACAAATCAGTCGTAGCTAATGTGAAAACGCCATCAGTCTCAGAATGTGAATGCAAACTCAATGTTGCACAATAGTTTCTGGATTTGAGCCGTTGCAATACGAACAGATTCTAGAAACTCTGCTGAAAAAAGTTGCATAACATAAATTTAAATGAAACCGTGTTTACAGGGGAATGATGCAGATTACTGACTGGTTGTTTCCTCTCATTGCAGGTGCTGAAGGTGCTGAAGGTGCGTGCACGGGCGATTGTTCATGTGCAACTTTTAACACGGAGAAGACGACGAAACAACGTGCATCAGTCCATCTTTTGTCAGCTTGGTGTGATGGCAGCGGAAAGAACAGGGTGAGTCAAATGTTATCATTCCATATGAGCAAACGGCTCATGATGCCCAGTAACCATCCATACCTTTCTCTCTCTCTCTCTCTCTCTCTCTCTCTCTCTCTCTCTCTCTCTCACACACACATTCAGAAACCACCCAGGTCGACTTGTTGTAAAGTAAAAATCAACAGAAGGAGATTTTTCCATTTAAAAAATTTATGGACGACCCTCGGTCACATATATCACAGTGTGTGTGTGTGTGTGTGTGTTCTGTGAGTGTGTGTGTGTGTGTGTTCTGTGTGTGTGTGTGTGTGTGTGTGTGCGTGTGTGTGTGTGTGTGTTGGAGGTCAATGACCCTGAAAAGTGCTGAACTATAAATGTAACACAGCATTTACTGTTTCCCCTTTCACTCCAACCATCCATTCATTGTTTCTGTTCCTCCTTTTTCCTTTTTCTTCCCTTCCTTCCTCTTTCCTTTTTTCATTATCTTCTTTTACTCTTTCTTCCTTTTCTTTTCTCTCTTTGTCTTTTTATCCTGTGTTTCACTCCCTTCATCTGCTTCTGTGTTTCTTCATTCATCGCTGTTTACTCTCCATATAACCACGCTCAGAGCCTGGATACATGTGTGTGTGTGTGTGTGTGTGTGTGTGTGTGTGTGTGTGTGTGTGTGCATGTATGTGAGCAATTATGTGTGTAGATGCTGGCGGTGGACGTGTGTGTGTGTGTGTAGGTGTGTGTGCATGTTTCATATAACACATATGTGTGTGTCCAAACAAATAACTTTTTTACTTCCATAACAAAACCCATCAAGCAACTCCGTGACCTCTTCACGACATTGACACACACTTCGATCTTCAAACAGGCCTCACACTCTGTTTTCACCCTCATGAGATGCTGAGATGCTATCGCCCCGTGTTACTGTTACCGTGGAGATACAATCTTGGCATCACCACTTCCTCTCTCTCTCTGTAGTAGCGCCTGTATGTGTCGCTCAAGTGTTTGGCTGTGCAGGTGTGTTTTGCGAGGAGTCAGTGACATTTCCTGTAGTTTGTTGATATCTACTATTTATACTAATGTGGCACCCTGAAACCACAGACCGAAGGTTCAGACGCCGTTAAGACTGATACGCCCAGGAAGCGGCGTTGTATTAAAAATATAGATCTTTATTAGAACAAAAATATGACTTTCATGGTTAAAAAACAGGTTGGTTGTCATTACACAACAAACTGCAGGGCTCGCACGCCCATAGTTTGTTGACAAGGCAAAGAAAACTCGAGCTCACAAATTATGCGCGTAGGCGTTCACTGATGCCGACAAAGTGGCGGCCCACAAGAACACGGGGCGGGCAAAAAAACAAAGAAATAAATCACCAAGGCAGCGAGTGACGAAATGAAACAAAAACATAATTAATCCCACACAACAACTCCTCACAAAAAAAACAGAAACACAGAAAATATACTTCTAACCCCACCAACTACCCCTGTCCACAGGTCCACAAATTGTGTTTACGAGACTCGCTGCACGATGAACGTTCTTAACCTTAACTATGTAAGGGATAATGTACAGCAGCCTATGTATCGCAAATTGATTTTTTTAATACCAGAATCGACATATTTGCTTCATTTGAGTTTATGCGGAGGTAGAAGGAAGTGTACCGCTTTTATTGTTGTAGTCTGAGTAACGTGACGTCATATCCGTTCCGTTTCCGTCAACCAAAACAAACCAGCCGCGAGCCGAAGCGAAAGAGAATGTTATAATGTTAAATGCATTGAACGGTAAACGGCCCCGATGGAGCCGATCATGGATGTATAAAGAGAACGGAGCTGACTGGAGAGCTAGAGACGGACTTGGAGAAGTTAGAGGAAGTAGACACGTGTAACCACGTCCGTTTTTCAAAATAAGGTGTTAACTTAGGGGAACTGTATATACAAAATACATCTATGGAAATAAGATTGACTGGATTCTATTCACCAGAAGTATAAAACATTACATTTCCCTTATAAATTAAAAAGAAAATACCACTAATTTGTGAGGGAAATGTCTTTATTCTTTGATTTTTGGGTTGCTGGAATTCTTTTTTATAATAATTCCTGACAATGATCCTGATATATTTGACTTCAGGACATCTCTGACTACATACATGCTGAAAATCAAAATTTTTACTGGATTAATTTTGATGTTTTCCAAAGTAAAAGTCACTAGAAGTGTATGATTTAACTTTTTCCCCATGGTCTAGTGTTAAAAAAGTTCACAAAAATCGCAACAAATACTTAAAAATTGCGATACATATCAAATCGCCACCCGAGTATCGTGACAGTATTGAATCGGGAGATGAGTGCACTACTGTTGCGGTGCTGTGTGCGTCTCGTAACTGCAACATTGAATTACTTCTTCCGATTTAAACTCTGAAAAACAAAGATTTTGGACAATTACCGAGGATTTACTACTTTTATTAGCCAACTGTTTTCTTAATAATAGAGCAGTTTCATTATGCGTGCTGGTATTTTCATCGGTACATTGTTTAGCATTTATCATGTGGAATAGTAAAAGAGAGAAAGAGTTATTTACAACATAGCAACAACAATCTCCTGTATTGTTTAACTGGCATGGGACGTGGCAGGTGTTCTATTATATTTATTACCTTGTAAAGTTGCTTCAGTTTCAGTTCACTATGAACCAAAACAGAGTAGGGACACATGGAGGTTTAGAGTTTAGACACTATTATCAGTTTCAGTATTTAAATGGTTTCTGCGGGAACATATTTCATTATTGTTAGATCATGTTTTTTTCCAGATACTTTTCCATTTTCCATCGCATACTAATTTTGTGGCAGATTTTGGCGTGCAAAGCGTCGAAGTGGAAGCTTAAATTCAGAGATACTGTATTAAGTATCGGCTGTTGGCGGCGCCGGGCCAAGAACATCAGTATCGGCCTTCACCCATCCCGCAAAGAGATGTGCTGAGACGGAGAGAGTAACTGTATCTGTGTCTCGTTCCAGGTATTAGCCATGCCTGAGGCCAGAGGGAATCCTCAGCCAGCCGCTGTGGTTTTGGATGAGGCTATGTCCTGGAATAGAACACAGCGATACTGAAGCTGTGACGAAGCCCAGGCAGATTTACGTCGAGAGGCAGAGAACTATTCTCGTCTTCAAACATCCAGCCACCGTTACAACCAACAGTTTAGTGATTTTTATCCCCAGACAAGCAGACAAAGCTCCACCGTCGTGTGTTTGGTGGCTGGCAGTGATTTCCTGCAATCAGACACCTCTTTGTGCACTTTGTCTTCGTTGGAACCAAAAAATTAACAGACAAAAAAAGAGAGAGAGAGAGAGACAAGCCAGAGGGAATCCTCCGCCAGCCGCTGTGGTTTCTGGATCAGGCTATGTCCTGGAATACAATACAGGAATATTAGCTGTTACGGAGCCCAAAGAGTCTTATATTGAGGGCATGAAAACAAACCCTCTTCGCCTCCAGGCCAGAATAGTGTCTGCGTCCCGAAATATAACAGCTACTTGGATATTTTGCAGAAGACCTTGGAAATAATTATTGGTGGAGATAAGAAATCAAGATTCAACAACTGATTGCTGATTGCAATTTCCTCCTTCATGCTCCAGTTGGCTCCTTGGTTATAAAACAGCATAGGTGGCCTGCTGTTAAAAAGAGCCTGATCGGTACTTTTATTCCAGGTATTAATCAGCATCAGACCTTCTCAACAAGTCATGGTCTTGGCTCGGTTTATATCCTGGAATACAGTGCAGAAACCTTAGCCCTGATGCAGCCCAGAGAGCCGAGAACCTGAGGGCAGGAAAGTCACTTCTTAAAGGCCCGGTTAAGTCATCCCCGTGTCTTTGTGCTTTGTGACGTAGCGGCTACATGCAGGGAAAGGTAAACTACTTCAGCTAAGGAGCTAACCATCCACTCCACGGGAGTAACGACACGAACGTGAGTAAAGACTGACGTGAGAAAATAAGTGAACATTTACTTTTAGTTTCACACGGGACATGAACAGCGTCCACCTGGTTGAAAGTCCTGTGTTTGTAAATTTATATGTAAATTTAAACATATAAATTTGTTAATATGGTTGAATATATAAATAGGTTAAATAAATATTTTTTTATTTAAAATGAAAAGGCTATTTATCATTAAAATTTTATTTTTATTTTAAAAGTAAAATTAGTCCTTTTAAAATGTTGAACAAAATAATAAATAAAAACCTATTTATTTATTGAACTATATTGATATATATTGCCTCATTAATTTATTTCAAGATTTATTTAATAGCCTTATTGAACTATATATATACATATATACATATGTACATATATATAAAATATATATATATATACATTTATATGTATATATATATATTTTTTTATTATTATTATTATTGTACATATTTATATGTTTATTGCCTCATTAATTATTTCAGGATTATTTCATAGCTTTATTGAACTATATTAACTTATTGATATATTTATATTTACATATATTTATATATTTACTGCCACGTTAATTTATTTCAGGATTTATTTCATAGACTTATTTATTAATTTATTTATTCATTAATTAATTCCTTCATTCATTTATTTATTTATTAATTAATTTAATAGGAATGAAATGTCGTTCCGTGACTTTAAGAACAGCAAAGTCAGTCAATAATGTGTAACGCGTCCTCTGAGCAGCCATCAAACACAGAGATGGATTTGTGCGGTGGCTGATGGTAATTCCATCCCTCCCTCCGGTCGCCGCTCTGTGCTCAGCGCCTCGGCTAAAAACCCGTCAGAACAAAGCGTCTGCAGAGTTACAGATGTGCGTTTGATTCCAGGTATTAGTCCTAGCTGACACCTGAGGGATCACCGAGTCGGCCGCTGTGGTTTTGGAATCGGGTTAAATCCCAGAACACAATACATCAATATTAGCTGTGACGAAGCCCAAAAAGCTGTACGGTTGAAACGTTAGATAATTCGATTTGACCGCTGGCTCGAAGCTGCTGAGCTGATTCGCAGGATGAATAAAATACTGTGTTTGAGACGGAGATGGAGTTTATCTCAACATACTCTCTCTTCCTGTCCTCTTTAAATTATTCTATTTATATAGATTTTATAAGTTAGACATTTTGTCATATTTATCCAGATCTCTTATCAATCGTGCGACAATTTTTCTTTTGTAATCTATTTTTATATCTCTTCATTTTCTCCATCAACGTGCGTTATTCTTTCTCTCTTCCGCTGGTAGTTTGTGCTGTTGTGATGTTCACTCCCTTATTGTTGTTTTATGATTAATGACTCGTATCGTCACTGCAGTGCTGTTAGCTACCGGACCCGACAACGCTAATATCTACACACAACTGTTAATGAAATGTGTGTGTGTGTGTGTGTGAGAGAGGGATGCGTTAGTTCCTTTTTCTATAGAGTGACATCAGTCTGTTGTGTCTGTACACTCGTTGACCGTTGCTAAGGTCATCTGCTGTGTTTGTGAACGAGACAGACGGATAAACAGAGATACGTCATGAGTTTGTTAAATCATATAAATGCGTTAGTGTATGTGTGTGTGAAGATCACCTCATCTATACTGGAGCACCTTAAAGGAGCAGTTTGGGAAATACGCTATGTCACTTTCTTTTGCAGAAAGATATGAGAGAAGGTTAAACAATTTTTGTGACCTTCAGACAAAGCCAGGCTAGCTGTTTCCCCCTGTTTCCAGTCTTTATGCTAAGCTAGGCTACACATCTCTTAGCTTTAGCTTCATATTTAATAGGCAGATACAAAAATGGTATCAACTATTTTTTAAATTGGTCCAGTATTAGCTGCATTTACATGGACAATATTTTTTCAACCCAATTGAAATCATTTTGTTTAGAGATTTTTAACTCGACAGTTGACATGGACGCTAAATAAAGAGATCTGATAAGATGTGCGTTTACTTGCCCCAAAGCATTAAATGAGAATATACATTTTTTGACTCACGCAAAGTGGTTCCGCCCGCTGTGAAGCGTCTAGTCTGCCGGAAATATAACAGAAAAAGAAAATACATGGAGTATAGAAGGAGAAGAAGTTGTTTTGCCTGTTAATACAATGAAGCAGTATATACAGTATACTGTAGTATTGTAGTACTGTATATACTATACAGCCTTGAGTTTGGCATTTTGGCCGTCGCCATTTTGGTTTTTGGCCGTTGCCATCTTGGTTTTTGGTTGTCTCCATCTTGGTTTTTGGCTGTTGCCATCTTGTTTTTTGGCCATCTCCATCTTGGTTTTTGGTTGTCTCCATCTTGGTTTTTGGCTGTTGCCATCTTAGTTTTTGGTTGTCTCCATCTTGGTTTTTGGCCGTTGCCATCTTGTTTTTTGGCCATCTCCATCTTGGTTTTTGGTTGTCTCCATCTTGGTTTTTGGCTGTTGCCATCTTAGTTTTTGGTTGTCTCCATCTTGGTTTTTGGCCGTTGCCATCTTGTTTTTTGGCCATCTCCATCTTGGTTTTTGGTTGTCTCCATCTTGGTTTTTGGCTGTTGCCATCTTAGTTTTTGGTTGTCTCCATCTTGGTTTTTGGCCGTTGCCATCTTGTTTTTTGGCCATCTCCATCTTGGTTTTTGGTTGTCTCCATCTTGGTTTTTGGCTGTTGCCATCTTAGTTTTTGGTTGTCTCCATCTTGGTTTTTGGCCGTTGCCATCTTGTTTTTTGGCCATCTCCATCTTGGTTTTTGGTTGTCTCCATCTTGGTTTTTGGCTGTTGCCATCTTAGTTTTTGGTTGTCTCCATCTTGGTTTTTGGCCGTTGCCATCTTGTTTTTTGGCCATCTCCATCTTGGTTTTTGGTTGTCTCCATCTTGGTTTTTGGCTGTTGCCATCTTAGTTTTTGGTTGTCTCCATCTTGGTTTTTGGCCGTTGCCATCTTGTTTTTTGGCCATCTCCATCTTGGTTTTTGGTTGTCTCCATCTTGGTTTTTGGCTGTTGCCATCTTAGTTTTTGGTTGTCTCCATCTTGGTTTTTGGCCGTTGCCATCTTGTTTTTTGGCCATCTCCATCTTGGTTTTTGGTTGTCTCCATCTTGGTTTTTGGCTGTTGCCATCTTAGTTTTTGGTTGTCTCCATCTTGGTTTTTGGCCGTTGCCATCTTGTTTTTTGGCCATCTCCATCTTGGTTTTTGGTTGTCTCCATCTTGGTTTTTGGCTGTTGCCATCTTAGTTTTTGGTTGTCTCCATCTTGGTTTTTGGCCGTTGCCATCTTGTTTTTTGGCCATCTCCATCTTGGTTTTTGGTTGTCTCCATCTTGGTTTTTGGCTGTTGCCATCTTAGTTTTTGGTTGTCTCCATCTTGGTTTTTGGCCGTTGCCATCTTGTTTTTTGGCCATCTCCATCTTGGTTTTTGGTTGTCTCCATCTTGGTTTTTGGCTGTTGCCATCTTAGTTTTTGGTTGTCTCCATCTTGGTTTTTGGCCGTTGCCATCTTGTTTTTTGGCCATCTCCATCTTGGTTTTTGGTTGTCTCCATCTTGGTTTTTGGCTGTTGCCATCTTAGTTTTTGGTTGTCTCCATCTTGGTTTTTGGCCGTTGCCATCTTGTTTTTTGGCCATCTCCATCTTGGTTTTTGGTTGTCTCCATCTTGGTTTTTGGCTGTTGCCATCTTAGTTTTTGGTTGTCTCCATCTTGGTTTTTGGCCGTTGCCATCTTGTTTTTTGGCCATCTCCATCTTGGTTTTTGGTTGTCTCCATCTTGGTTTTTGGCTGTTGCCATCTTAGTTTTTGGTTGTCTCCATCTTGGTTTTTGGCCGTCCCCATCTTGGTTTTTGACCATCGCCATCTTGGTTTTTGGCCGTCTCCATCTTGGTTTTTGGCCGTCTCCATCTTGGTTTTTGGCCGTCCCATCTTGGTTTTTGACCATCGCCATCTTGGTTTTTGGCCGTTGCCATCTTGGTTTCTTGCCCTCACCATCTTGGTTTTTGGCCGTTACCATCTTGGTTTCTGGCCATCTCCATCTTGGTTTCTGGCCATCTCCATCTCCGTCTTTTGCTGTCGCCATCTTGGTTTTTTGCAACCAGAAGTGACACAAGAGGGTGGAGCTAAATACAACTGAATACTGGACTCCAGTCTCCCTCAGTATATACAGTATACTAATAGCTGAGCAAGCTGAACACGGTAACCACGACCCCTTTTGAAGGCAACATTTGACCGTTGTTTTTTCACCCCAAACCAGTGTGTGTTTGTGTTTGTGTGTGTGTGTGTGCGTGTGTGTATGTGTGTGTGTGTGTGTGTGTGTGTGTGTGTGTGTGTGTGTGTGTGTGTGTTTTGGATGTGGGTTGTCTTTGCTGAATGTTGCAGTTGAGTGTCAGTGTGATAAAACATCTCTTAGCACAGCAATGAGACTTATAACACGTAGTCAACATCACTAATCCATCTGTCTCACACACACACACACAACAGGCCCTTTTGTCACTTAAATACAGATTGTATTATGCAAAATGCATCCCCACACATTTAAACACTCACATGTGCACACACACCCCCTTGCAGACCACAGAATGATAATTTGAAAAATGCAAAACCAGAAAAATCGTCTCTGCAAGGGATTGATTTTGTTGTTTTTTTCTATCTTTAATCCTCTTTCTTTCATTTCTCTGTTGGTTGCCGTTTTCTTCAGCAGTCTGAATTAAAAACACCTGGATCGCCTTCTCTCCTCTTTCCTCTCGCTCCCATATCGTCGCCATCTCCAGAATCTCTTCCTCGAGATGAAGCTTCGGTTCCTACACATCCTGCAGCCACTCTCAGAGGCTCTGAACGCCGTCGTATTTTCCTTTTTGAAATGATAATGATAAGAAAAGGGTTTCATTCTGGCTGAGCCTTGTTCATGTGGGTTGAGAGCAAACTGGCGAGGTTTTAAGATGACTGGTTGTCTTTTGTTTGGTTACTACGAGACTGTTAATTAACTACTGCTCGATGGGGGGAAGAATAATTATTAACAGGAGGTTGCCGCCTGGTTCTGGCAGACTTGCAACTTCTGGTTGCAAATAACCAAGATTACAACAGCCAAAATCAAGATGGCGAAGGCCAAAATGGCAAACTCGAGGCTTCAAAACCGCAGTCCACAAACCAATGGGTGACGTCACGGTGACTACGTCCACTTCATATATCCAGTCTCTGATGCCAATGCATGATGTAACGTGCAATTTTTTGTACATACCAAGGTGGAAAGTTAGTTTGTGGAGGTCAGGGTGGTGAGTAGGTATGTAGCACGTCTGACTCTCGTGCAAGAGAGTTGAGTTCAAGTTCAATCTTTCCCTAAACTTACTCATGCCTTAGTTGAAGATCAAGCAGAAAGTATAAATCTGAAAAACATTGCCATTGGAAGTAATCTGAGGTTTTGCAGAATTGTCCGATGTTGACGTTCTTGTCTGGTTGTTAATTGAAAAGAGCTCGACCACTAGAGCTCAGAGCAGTATGATGGTGTGACTGTAGTCTGACAGACCTGCTGTGGTTCACAGTTAATTGTTTGTCACCAACTTCATGAGTGAAAATTACATTTCTGGCCGTTGGGACTAAAGTTTCGTCTACTTCACAGAACAAAATGTGAAGATTTCTTTAACATGCTCCCACCACAGTTTATGCGATCTTTGTATTGCGGTTTATGTTCCGTGACCTCAGTCGGAATCCAAACTTAAGTCAGATTCCAGTTGAGAGGCCTCATGGCTCTAGATAATAAATTCAATTTTGGGTTTTTACAATTCAAAACTGGACCACTTGAGTGACTCGATGGATTGAACTAAACTCCCTAAAGAGTTTGAAACATTTACACCAAAATAAAAAGCCGATGCACGAGGCCAATAATCGGTTACAGGACATTCTTTGCGCCATTGCTGCATGAATAAAATTTGCAGCGTTAGAATATAAATTTGCATGATGTTAATATGAACTGACTCATATCTGGTAAACTGTTATATAACTTTGCATTGTGTTATTTAGCATCTGGTAACCTTTGGCTGTCCTTCTGAGCCGAGCGGGGAATCCAAGTCACCGGAGGCAGAGATGGAAAGTGTGTTATATATCACAAATGCAACAGGAACAACCTTGTTTACTTCTGAGTTCCCGTTTCAACTCGACCTTTTTTAGGTGCGTGACAAAAAGGTTTTCTCAGGACGGCCAGGGCACAAGACGGAGCATCCAGCGATTGTTTTCGCAATGTGTCGGAGCGCACGGTGCTCCCATTCTCGCTGTGTGTTTTCCAGACAGTGACAAATGAGCTTATGATTGAATTCATCAACAACATGGCATCTGGATGAAAGATGATGAGATGGAGGGAGTGAAGGGAGGAAGGGAAGTGAAGGAGTGGGAGTCCAGTCTCTGAAGGACTGGGATGTTGAACCAGTGAAGATGGAGATGCAGACAAGGACAGAAAAATGTCTCTTATTTTATCCTAATTAATCACTTGTTACTTTCCCCCGTTGATTAAACGCAGCAGTTAAATCAACGATGGTGTGATCAAACTCTGACCTCCGCGTGACTCTGTTTCTGTGTGTTTGTGCAGCTTTTAGTCTCCAAGTGTCTGCAAGGAAATGAGGGCTCCTGTTTTCACTGTACCATGTCGCAACTGTTTTGCAATTGACTTTAGAGTTTGTTTGGAGGAAAAGATTACCTCATGTGTCGAATATGCATCCAGTCGTTGAGCGTTTTGTGCCTTCCAACGTGATTTAATGTCGGCCAATTCAGCGTTCAAAGTGGGTTTTGTTCGGTTAATTACATTAGAGAAGAGGATGAGCTTTTGGTGCCCAAGGGAGGGAATTGGGTCAAATAATGCAGATGGAGTTCAAAGAGTAAAAACGTAGATGACGAATATAAATTAAAAGTTAATTAAGAATACCAGACATGGAGTCTGAACAATCAGTCATGTTTACTGCTGTGTGTGTTTTTTCTGTACTAATGAAAGGCTGGAATGAAATGAATGGATTTTTAGAGCATTCATTTGCTTCTATGTTTAACCTCCTACTATTTAATATACTATATTAACATTCAGAGCCGGCCCTAGGTATAGGCGCTATAGGCGCTATAGGCGCTATAGGCGATTGCTACAGGGGGGTACCCCAAATGAAGGGAGGGCAAAAAAATTAAAAAATGTATAACTTCAACTATTTTTTGGTAATACTATTTTAGTACTCACTCACTCATTCATCTTCAACCTCTTATCCGGGGTCGGGTCGTGGGGGCAACAGCTCCAGCAGGGGACCCCAAACTTCCCTTTCCCGGGCAACATTAACCAGCTCTGACTGGGGGATCCCGAGGCGTTCCCAGGCCAGTGTGGAGACATAATCTCTCCATCTAGTCCTGGGTCTTCCCCGTGGTCTCCTCCCAGCTGGTCGTGCCTGGAACACCTCCCAAAGGAGGCACCCAGGGGGCATCCGTACTAGATGCCCGAACCACCTCAGCTGGCTCCTTTCAACGCAGAAGAGCAGCGGCTCTACTCCGAGTCCCTCACGGGTGACTGAGCTTCTCACCCTATCTCTAAGGGAGACGCCAGCCACCCTCCTGAGGAAACCCATTTTGGACGTTCATCATTTTAATATTATTATTCCAAAATAACAATATAACTATGTGAGCACTGACCTGCAACGTGATACGATTAACAGCAGTAGCCTCATGACAAAAAGACCAAAGCCCTCTGGGGCCCAGGGAAGACAAATAAGATGAGAAGTGGAGGAAAGATATGTGATGAATGAATAGTTCATCTATTGCAGAGTAGTTACCTTTGAAGAAGAGCGCTAGTAGCTTACTTTGGACGATAGTAACATTAGCTAATTTAATAAATAGCTAGAGTTCACGTCAGTTACTCCCACCTTAAATTTATTAGGGAAAGTTGGAAAGACTGTTGATGTGTTTGGGGAATAAACTACAACATTATATGCAGAGCTTAATCTCATCATCCAATTTTTTAAGACATAAAGCTATGCAGTTTCTGTGTGAGTGCATGAACACAATGATTGGTGGTGGAATTGGCTTAAATAACTTACAATTTGTGGCTTTAAACCAGGCATTTGACTGAAGAGACTTGCTGTCATCAGGTTGAAATGAAGGTGGAAGAAATGATCTTTCTTAAATCGATCACAAACGGAGCGTCCTCACCGCTTCGCTCTGCGTCTACGTGCCCGGTGTACACGGAGCTGTGGGCATGGCTGGTGGGGAAGAGTAAAAACAGTCATCAATCAAAAACACGTATCATTTTACTGTGAACACAGACCTGATTAGTCTGTCGCAGCCAGACCCTTTCGGCACGCTTCACGGACACGCCTGCAGTGGTAGACGAGGGCTTCACCGCCCGGGTGGGATTATTCACTGAGAAACACATAACCTGGAAGGAATATGTCGCTCCAACATACCAAGTGTAGCGTTGGGAAATGGACCAATCAGAGTATTTGTGCATTCTCTTGTTATAAGGCAAGTTTATTTACATACCATGGTAGAATTCAAACACTTAAAGTGCTTCCCATTCAAGAAATAATTCAAGAATATGATAAAGAAAAACCTTTTTGGGTAAATTTTCTGAGCTTTCGCACCATGAATAAAGGCATCAACCAATCACGTTGTGCGGAACCGGTTGAGTTGTGTCTATATTTATGAAACAACAACATGGAGACTCCATAGTCCGAACCAAGACAGCAAATGCAGCGCAGACCAGATAAACTCCTTCCGTGCTTACCTTTCACAATAAATGCCCTAGACATATGACGAGTATTTAGCATGTTGTTTATTGGTCACGCTCCCGGTGTGTGAAGACCTTTACTCTTCTCTATCTTGTAACACAAATTCACACTTAAACACGCTTGACTCCTGGATACAGTTCTCATTCTCTCTCTCTCTCTCTCTCTCTGTGTAACACATGCATAAAGTTTCAGTGACATTGTTCGGTCTGCAGAGCACAGAGGAAGCATTGTTACTCTCAATGAATTTATTATCTTGTTTGGCTTTAAGGCTGTTAGCCAGCAGGAGAAAGGCTGAGCTGTTCCCTTCTGATACTCGGCTGCCTCTACATGTACTGTATGCATATACAGTATGTGTGTACAGTACGTGGTGGCCTGTTCAATGTGAACCAAGCATAAATATGTCTACTTTTTACTTTGTTCCTCGTTGTTTCCATCACCTGCTCGACACAAATAAATAGACCTAATGAGCTTTTTTTTCAAAATAAAAGCCTTCCCTATTCTGAATGGAAAAGCGTCTTAAAAGTGGGACTGTGCATGTTGGAGAAAGTTCAATCATCTAAACATGAAAGCAAAGAAATAGGTTAGGGGTTTTACACTTCAGGGAGCTTGTAGCAGACATATTTTACAGATCTTTAAGACATTTCCAAAGCCACATTTGATTTGTCTTGCAGTGGAGCATTTGTTGGGTCGATCACGCGACGACCACAAATGGATATACGTCTATATTAAGGGTGTAATTTCTTCTCCATCCTCCACACAGCTCTTGAGTGAGATGTCCAGCGTGTGCATCCCTCTTAATCACCGGGCTGTACTGTTTGTTTAGGACGGCACGGCGAACCTTTTTGCTTATTTCAAGATGTTTTTCCGTTGATTAATAGAAGTCTCGGTCCTCTAATTTAATCTTCTTCAAAACATTTTTCCATATAAATCAGGCAGAAAAAAAATGTTAATGTGTCCATGAGGACTTTTTTTGGTTAAAATTTTTTTTGTTTTTCCTAATTGGAAGCATTGGTATCTTCATGGAAATGCTTGGATGGAAGCATATTCTCCATTTTTCAAGTCTTCTTAATTACATTTCCATGTGTTTTTGGTGTGTTTTGCGTTTGATTTCTCCGTGACTGTTATAACAGTCTTTTATGCTCTCACCAAATGTCTCGTCTTTAATCATTCTCTGTGTCAACTCTACGGTTGAATGAAGGTGAACAGTCCGTGTGGAGAGCAAAAGAGGCGGAACGCATTAGCCCGGCATGCGATTTCAGAACCCACTGACGACATTTAGCTTTTCTGTTAGCTATAAAACACACTGTTAACTAACTGTAAAGCCGGCTTTCTACCTACAGTTCTGGGGACGTTTAGTCAGGAATACTACCGGCTGGATTTTCATGAAAGTTCGTAGAAGGGTGTAGCATTAAATTTTGGCACGGATCTGGAACACGGACGGATACAAAAATCATTTTTCACTTTCGTTAGCATTGCAAGTTAGCATATTTCTCTTTATTTCACCATTTTCACATTGTTCTAATGTTTCATTCTCCATTTGATATCCCTCCCTATAATATATTTGTCTACCTTTCTCCACTTTATACGTTTTAAGTAAGGCCGTCGATCAATTAGAATATTTAACCACAATTTAATTGCCCATTTTTTATCTGTTCAAAATGTACCTTAAAGGGAGATTTGTCAAGTATTTAATCCTCTTATCAACATGGGAGTGGGCAAATATGCTGCTTTATGCAAATGTGTGTATATATTTATTACTGTAAATCAATTAACAACCAAAACAATGACAGATATTGTCCAGAAACCCTCACAGGTACTGCATTTAGCATAAAACAATATGCTCACATCATTACATGTCAAACTGCAGCCCAACAGGCAACAACAGCTGTCAGTGTGTCAGTTTCTCCTCGCCAAAATTTAGCATAAGTTTGGAGCGTAATTTAACCCCTTCAAGACAAGCTAGTATGACCTGGTTGGTACCGATGGATCCATTAAGTTTTCTAGTTTCATATGATACCAGTATCTTCACTATAGGTTTAAAACTGAGCCCGCTACAACCTAAATATCGCACGTCGCATTAATGCGTTCAAGAAATTAGTAGCGTTAAAACAAATTTGCGCCTTATTATCACGTTAACCTTGACAGCTCTAGTGTTTAAAGATTTTTTTGGGGGGGTTGGGTTTAGACTTTTTCTATCCTAACTTTTTCTATCTTCTTCTTCCTCCTCCCTTTATTTCCATCTTTCTCTCTCACGCTGTGATTTATAAAAGGCTCCTTTGTGAATAGTTGTTGACATTTTAATTGTGTCAGTTATGTTAATTTGCTTTTGGACCCGAACCGAATGTCCACCCAAGCTTTACGTCTGGCCTGCAAGAGCCTTCCAACAGTGTGTCTGTTTACACGTGTGTATAAATGTATGTGTGCATATATTTATGTGTCTGTTTCCCTACAGTGTGTGTGTGTGTGTGTGTGTGTGTGTGTGTGTGTGTGTGTGTGTTCACGCGTTCCTCCCGTGTGTGTTTTTTCAGGGTAGTTAGGATAATTGGGAATGGGCTCAGAATGCCGGTCTAGGAAAATAGCCGGGAACGTCTCGGCTCCTGTGTGTGTGTGTGTGTGTGTGTGTGTGTGTGTGTGTGTGTGTGTGTGTGTGTGTGTGTGTGTGTGTGTGTGTGAGAGAGGTTGGTTTTCCGGACAAGGAGCTGGAAGCTGTCAGGTGGAGGGGATCGAATATCGGAATGCTGATTGGAGGTCGGTGTGTGTGTGTGTGTGTGTGTGTGTGTGTGTGTGTAGACGGAGGATAATTAGCTTAATGGTGAAATGGCTCAGCTAAATCCCGTTAGTATCCCTGTGAAAATAGCACACACCGATACAAGCTGGGATCGGGTCAACTGTCTAAATACCAGCATACTGTTTCCATTTAAAAAAACATAAATACATAATGAGAAAGAGGCCGGTGGCATCAACATTCCCAGTGGACATTCAGCTTTCATCATCATAATCATCATCATCCATCCTCTTATTGATTGCGTCCTCGTGTTACCCCTTTCTACATTCAGCTGGTTCTCTCTCGTTTCACTGCATTCTCAATTTGTTGTTGAGATAAATATGTGTGCAAAAGCAGTGTATTAGCTCATCAGTTTCTTATCATAGTATATTCATAATTTCGTCGAGTCAAATGTGAAAAATAGGGATGTTACGATACCAGAATTTTGTAGTCGATACCAATATCGGTGAAATTCCACGATTCTAAAAAACTAAAGTAAAACAATAAATTCAATGTTCTTCAACATCCTCTCCTTTACTAACGTTTGCATACCGGTTTTTGTTATGAAGTTAAACAGGTCATAATTCCCTCTCTATTATCTAGTTTATATTACACGGCTTTGTTGAATACTTGATTCTGATTGGTCAATTATGGTGTTCTACGGTCTGTTATTTCTTTATAACAGACCGTTGCTATGTATAACAGACCGTTGCTATGTGTAACAGACTGTTGCTATGTATAACAGACCGTTGCTATGGGCGCAGTTCTGATGTCGGACTCTGGAGGACAATTTTTAGTGTCAAATTATTGATTTCTTAATAAATAGCCGTGTAATAAGCAGGATAATGTACAGTAAACTGTACAGGGCGACGCAATACCCCGGCATTTTACATGATTACATTCGAACCCATCTGGATGAAGGTTATAATTTACCTTCACTCAATACACATTTTTACTGGATAGAGCCTGAACACATCATAATGAAATCAATGACACCTTCCGTGTTGAAATCGGCAGGACGAGAGCTAGTTAAGGTGCGTCCCCCTTGATACGTCGATAGTGAGTTTACTTGCATCCCAAACACATTTTTAACGACCTAAATTAAAATAAGTCAACATTGACTTTTACAGCGGTCTCCTGGGTGAAAGTCCTGTGTTTGTTTGACCCATACATCACCCCGACCTCCTCTCTACGCTGACTTCCACGGACTATCATTACAAACCTATTTGTGATAAGTAAAAAAAAACAGGAACCTAATTTCGAGGAGACATTCAACCAAATTTAGCCTTGTTTTTAGTCTCGCCTGGATGTTCTTTGAGCCAGCGTGGCTATCGTCTTTGTGTGATTTCCTCTCAGCTCTAAATGTTTGTCAAACTAAAACCACTCCACACACCGCGAGTACCTCGGCTGTCCATGTTTATCTTTTCTCTTGTTCAATCTTTTGGCCTCTCTCTGTTTTCTTTTTGTTCAATATGGGCCTCTGTTCTAACAAATGTGTCATTCTCCTCCTTAAACATTTAACACACTTCCTCTGTGTGTCTCTCACACACACACACACACTCTCTCTCTCTCTCTCTCTCTCTCTCTCTCTCTCTTCTCTCTCTCATCTTGTAATAATTAGTGTAAATTGGAAACTTGCGTCGTCAGGGTTTGTTCAAGCTCGCAGCTTCCAACTTTCAGGTCATACCCTCGTCGACACTTTCATTTTCTGCGTCTCTGTCATTCTAACTCTTCTGTCATTTAATTAGCTTTCATTTCCAGTGCGCTTTATTGGCATGAAGAACAACAGTACCCAGAGCAAAACTCTGCTCCAGATTGTAAACAGATTCAGCTGGAAGCCCCGATGACAGTGTGGCATTAGCAGCAACCAGTGATGCAGTACTGTCACATTCAGGGAAACAATAGATAGTTTTAAATAGACATCTAGACTGGAGCCAACTGTAGAACATTTCTGGAAGACATTTTCCAAAACCTTAAAACTTCCAAAGCCACTTAAAACCCCTCTGAGTCGACATAATTATCCTTTCTACTGCTATTTACTGCATCATTAATCTTATCTCTTTAGCGTGCGATGCTTGGGCTGGGATCTTCTAGAGGTGTCCTCAGACAACCACAGTTGTCGCCTCCCAGCCTCCGCTGTTTGCACAGTAGACGTCTCCATGGATACAGGTGTCATAGTTACCCTGCACTACCGTGGTTGTGATAATCTGTGAAACAGTCAGACATCGGTTCTTCCTCTATGTCTCAAGACGTTTGTGGAAAAAGAAAGCTCCTTAACAAACGTGATGTACGTATTTGGTCTCGCACAGCCTCAGCGGTTACCTCAGTGTTTCCTCCGCCTCACACTGGTTACACCCATGGCAACTTAGAGCATCTCCAAACGGGCTGACTCCACATAAAGTCACATCACTCACAGGGATGCGCAGACGGTTCAAAGGAAACTGGAATCGAGCCACTGGATCTGGTCGGCTACAGGTTGGCGCCTGTTAAAAGCAGCTCGTCTGAAGGCACCTCAAGAGTGACGGATCACGCTGGCGTTTTCTCCGTAGAAAGGGCCGGAGCTCACCTCTGGAGCGAAAGCTCAGTTTAGTCTACACCTGGAGCTGAATTGACAAGGATGGACTACTGTATGGCTGAGACCCGGAGAGACACTAGTCTCAGACGGTTGAAAAAGCATGGCGCACAGCACTACCTTTTTTTATTGTTGTTGTTGAAGATGCCCAATCCAACAGAGCGTTTGTGTGTCTGTTTTTGTTGTTGTTGTTGTTGTTGCTAGGCAACCATCGAACAAGTGCTTAACACAAACCATGAACTGTACACAACCTAATAGTTAATAGTACAGTTTAAATTAAGGAAAACAACTTAAATCTCAGTGCCGCACTAATTTGCCTCCTCCTGCTCAGATCATGTAAGACAATTTGCCGTCTTGGTTCGGACTACAGAGCCTCCGTGTTGTTGATTCATAAATAAAGGCGCAACTTGATTGGTTGGTTGTGTTTATTCGCGGTAGCCCCGCCCTAAAGCATCCCCTGCTTTATGGTCTATTTGACTCTAAATGGGACCATAATTTACTAAATGAACATCAGGCTGAAACTAGAGATTGAGACCATAAACTCATGTTTACAATGTTTACTGAGGGAATAAATCAAGAGAGAAGTAGGCTCATTTTCTCATAGACTTCTATACAATCAGACTTCTTTTAGTAACCAGAGGAGTCGCCCCCTGCTGGCTGGTAGAGAGAATGCAGGTTCAAGACACTTCAGCATTGGCTTCACTTCTCAGACCCGGAGGTTGCCCCTCTGATCTGATCAGCTTCTCACTGCAGCTACACAGATTTCTCGACTGTGAAACATCAGAGTTAATGTACAACTGAGTGGCTATAAACTCAGCTTTTTGGTCTCTCTCCGTCTTTGCTTCTCATTCCATCTTTGATTGCATTTGTGATTATTGTGGAAAAGTTTTAGAGGACACACACACACACACACACACACACTAGTCTCTGGGGACGGGACCACAGTCTTGTTTGTCTCTGAGGGACGGGGGAACGAAGTGGAACGTACATTGTTTTCAAACCAGGCACTCCGCAAATATCTCCCCCTCAGAGCTCGATGGGAGGAGAGGATGTATTTTAGGGGTGTTGTGAGAGTGTGTGTGTGTGTGTGTGTGTGCGTGTGTGTGTTGGGAGCTGGAGGGTGGGGGGGTAGTAGGAAAGGTTGCTTGGTTTTTGGTCACGTCGGTGTGTTTGCCAGCAGCTCAAACCAAAGCACAGCTGAGATCCCTGTTTGGCTCACTATTTTGATCTCTCTTTCTTTTCTCTCATCTGTTTTCCTTCTTTCTTTCAGACCTCCTGTCTCTTTCTATCTTTTTTTAACCTTAAACTCACTTTCCTTCTTGTTCCCTTTCTTTTACGCTATCTTTTTATCTCATTTAATACATTTTACATGCAGTCAAGAAAGTCAAGTTCACTGGAAGAGATCAGGTGAATTGACCAGTCACGAATTGTTGCTTTAAAGGAACGGTGTGTAACATCGTTGTGTTTTCATGACATTAGAATGAGCAACATATATTAAGCCAAACCATGATGGCTTTTTGCTTAACCTAAACCAATGGCTTTGTTGCTTTAAGCTTACTAAGTAGTGTTGTTGCGTTTTTTGTGTTTCTTGTTTCAATTTACAAATTTAACCACGTGTTTAAAACAGTTTAAAACTGCAAGCGTAGTTTCCCTCAAAACGTAGCTGAGAAAAAAATAATAATAATTGAAAAATATATAAATTTTAAAAAAAACGAAATAAATAAAAATTAGAACAAATTTAAAATAATAATAAATTAAAAATTAAATAAAAAAATTTAAAAAATAAAATAGAAAATAATAGAAAAATGAAAAAATTAAGAAAAAATAAGTGCGTCACAACAGCCCACCGCTTCTTAAATGCAGAGGTCACAGTTCATATATGTACCTGTATTGATATGATAATTCTAATAAAGTTTAAGTTTAAAAATAGGTTTAAGTTTAAGAATGCAGTTTAGTTGTATGGGAAAGTAATTTTTTGGGAGACAGGACTTCAGCTGAACGCACCAATCACAGAGCAGCTTCTCTCCCGTCCACACCGCTAATTTGCATAAATGGTCAGCCTTCAAAAATAGTGATGACTTTTGGGAGAACACAGTCCCTGATGGATGTGTCTATAAATCCCCCATGCACATTTAGTTTCCATGCATATATGTGGTTTTGTATATATATGTGTGTGTGTGTGTATCAATGTGTGCTATCGTGATTTTCCATATATTTACTTATATGTGTGTGGATGTTTGACAAAGTGTGTGTTCATCGTTCGCCAGCTTTCCAGCATCTTAAGCCCCCTCCAGTGTCTCGTGGCATCAGATGAACTTCAGCAGAGTACTGGGACACAAACCAACATCCCAGTTGCTTCATTACAGACCATCATACCCGCTCTGCTCCCCAGCCAACAATATGACAACAGTAATATTTTACCCCGTCGCTTTCTTCTCCAACAATACATGCAGAAGATCTGGGATCTTTAAGGGGGGGGATTCTGCTGGGATTTTGGTGACACTAGGAATCAAAATCTATGAGATTTAAAGGGTTGGTAGAGATCTGCTGAAGCTCAGTTGTTACGTGGCATTTTGAAATGAATACTGGGCAGAATCTGGATACTACTACAGCGTATTAGGTACAAAATAAATAAATTACGGAGCTGGGAAAGGGGGGTAACATAATATTCAAGACAAAACTCAGAATGTTGGAGAAAGGCATAAATTTACAAGAAAAAAACGTGAATCGTTATGAATCATAACCATAGCCATGTTCAATACTGCTGCACCTCCTCACTAATGTGTATGTGTGGCATTCTCTATTTGCTGTGGCATCTGTGATGTAATGAGGTTGATCCAGCCTTGCAAAGTAAAGCGATGTGCTTCCTTGACAAAAAAAAACACAATTTTTCTTTTTTTTTCTTGTAGATTTGTGAATTTAATCTCTGAGAATATTCAAGTATTTTTTGTCAGAATTTTTTGAGTTTTTCTCGTATATTTACCACTTTAATTTAAGAGAATATCCAAGTTGTTTTTCTAATAAATTAGTGAGAAATATTTCTTGTAAATTTACCACTTTAATCTCTGAGAATAATTTAGTTTTTTTCTTGTAAATTTATGACTTTGATCTTTAAATTTGGAGATTTTTATCAGAATATTACCTCCCTCCCCCGGCTCCGTAATTATTTTAAATAATCTAATAATAATTTTCTTTTTTTTTTTTTTACCTAAGATGGGCCCATCTTCGTATACAGTCTATAATCTTTCCCTTTTTTATGTATTATTTTGTTTTTATTATGTCTTGGTATTTATTTACTTACTTACTTACTTACAATACTAAATGCTGATGTTCAGAGCAGTTGAGCATGTGCTTTGTGCTTTCAGTGTAGCTGACCTGAGAACCCAAAGTGAACTAAGCTTAAAGTGATGCTTAGTACAACGACAAGCCTGTAGCTCACCTTCACTAAGAGAAGGAATGAAACCTTTTCAAGTACATACAAGATCTGCAGTGGTATGCACTGTTTCCAGGAAACAGTTCCATCCTCACAGTCTGACAGCTCTCACCTTCTCCCAGAGGTCTGCATCGAATCTTTGTATTCGTATCAGTGATCAACCATGTGAATTAATGATAACGGCCTTCTGAACCTACTAGTAGGTGTAGCAGGCCCCTTCTAACCCATCTCTATAGGGCTGATAACTGCTGATAATGCCCCTTTAATTGGCTGATAACATCCGAAGCAGGTGGCCCAGGCAACATGTTGTCTTTATGGATTATAACATGTTAATCTGTGAGCTTTAAAGGTGCTGTTAGGCAGATTTTGTTACCTTTTGACAGAGCCAGGCTAGCTATTCCCCCTGTTTCCAGTCTTTATGCTATGTAGCTTCATATTTAGCGTACAGCTTTTAAAGTGGTATTGATCTTCTCATCTAAAACTATTGCTTTAAATCAGAGTTGTTTTTCTTTATGATAGACTCACTCCATTACTCCTTTAGCCACTTAAGACTTTCATCCGTACTATAGTAGCACTGTATCGGCTAATGGCAGTGCAACGACATTAGCTAAGTACTTCCTCCTCATTACTGAGGCTATGATTTAAACTGTCTCTCTCTTCAGCTTGTGTTGGCACGGACGCTATACAGAAGAAATAAAATATGAACATCTAGCTCAATGACAAGCTTTCAGCACTTGGCAGCATTAAGATCTCAACTGCTTGAAATCTACATTAATGAGAATCACCAGCTTCGTCGATCAAAGAGCCCAAAATGAATTAAAAAATGTACTTGGCTTCTGTTAATTTACCTGGGCGGCCCGCCTGGATGTTAGCTCTATACTATGTGGGAAACGCCGGGTTTGTAAATGAACTCTTCAGATGTCAGCACATGTCAAACTCGCATCTGTAAGGCTGGGACTCGTTTGGTTGCGAGGTCATGTATAGTTGATAGAGGGAGTATTTTCTCTTCTTCTGTCTCACAGTTTGTTGGACAGCCAACAGTCAATCCACACTGTTTTTGTCGAGTTGGGTTTTGATGTGAAATATGTTTCTTAATCAATCTGATATAAAAACAGAAAGTATTTGTACTTGTCTGTTTTTGTTCTTGCATTTTTTAAGTTTTATTCAAAATGCCACGTCCACTTGTTGAAAAAAAAATAACAGTTCAAGGCGCCGTTCACATGTTGCGTCTAAAAATCAAAGGTGCTTGGGAGGTTGCGTTTCAACCGGATGTTGTGATGTTCTTGGATGTAAAGGATGAAGCATGTAAAATAGTTTGCGGCGCAGCTGTCACGCCCTGAAAAGTAGGCGCTTGGGAACCCCCTTGCCCACCGCGACAGCGTCTCTCTCGCTTTTAAGTGCACCTTAAGCACATCTCCATTGACAACAATGGATTAGAGGGCTCAAAAAAGGCAGCATGTGAACGGCCACTACGTCTGTCACCTTTTATAAAAAGCTTTCCTCAATTTTTATCCAGCAACAGATGATGTTTTCTGATCATTCGAGACTGCCCATACCAGAAAAACGAGAGTTCTGGTTTGTTCAACTGCTTCAAACTCATTACTGTTTATTGGCTTTATGGCCTTGGAAGGGTCATACCAGTCATTCTCTAGCTAGTTATTAGCAACCGTTGATTTTGTTCATTTGCATCCCGGCCACAAGTGTGGCTTGTCGTGGGTCAGATTGAGTTTGGGTGACGTTTCCACCACAAACGAACCACCCCAGAATTAATTTGTGACCAGATCAAGACCACTTCCTTCGATGGGTCGCTACCCTCGTCCGATTGCTGTGTTCAGATCTGCCCAAACGAATCGTACCAAAATGGAAAACAAACCTGAATCTGATACAAACCAGAGTAAACAATGTAGCTTTGAAAAACGCCTTTAAGTCTTGTCGCAACCCTAATTTCTGTATAATTCACGAAATCGTGAATCAGAAAGTATAACGCTGAGTAGGGAGGATGTCGGGGTGGATGGCTGGGTCAAAAAATACCGGCGTTCGTGTCCCGTGTGAAACCAGAAGTCAACGTTGATTTATTCGTCACATAACTTACGTACTTGAGTAACGTCACTTCTGGAGTTATTTTAAGCCAAACCACGATCATTTCCTAAAGCTAACTAAGTAGTTTTGTTGCCTAAACCTAACCAAATCGATCTTTTCCTGAGTCTAACTGAGTCATTTTAAAGCCTAAATCTAAGGAAGTAGTTTCCTGTGAAGATGGAAGTTTATTTTGAAATGCATGTGTTGCTGGACATTCGTAGGAAAACACACGAAAAACGAGGATGTAACTTTTCCGTACGATATCATACGAACCGTTGCATGAGAATATGTTGAACTAGGTAGTTTTTAGTGTTTTTGAGCATAGACCTAAGCTGAATTAAGGTGGTACGGTATCTCAGTGGTTAGAACTAAGTCCTTCCTTTCCTTCCACAAAGACGTACAAGTCAGGTGGATCAGAGCCCGAGATGTTTCCCTGCCTCGTGCCCAGTGCATGCTGGGATATGCCCCAGCTGCTCAGCAGCCCTTTAAGGACATATAAAGTATGGGAAATGAACTCTTCACTTCTCTGCGTGTTTGTTTCTTTGTCTTTCTTCTGCTAATGAACAACAGTGCTGCTCTTCTCCTCGTTTCCATCTCTACATCTGTCTGTCTCTTTCTCCCCCTTCCCGATTCCTCTATCTCTTTTTCCTCCCTCCCTCCGTGTCTTGTTCTCTTTTCCATAATAATTAGCTCCCCTCCAGCCCAACTTCAAACCCTGTGGTCGGAAATCTGCATTCCGAGGATGGAGAGAGGCTGAGGAAGACGAGGGGAGAAGGAGAGAGTTGGACAGAGAGGGAGGGCAGACGGCTGAAAGAAGCCATTGTTCCTTCATAAGAGCAGATAAGAGCCCAAGAACTGGAGGGCAAGTGTAGTCAAAATAGTCAGCGTGATGGCACTGATAAAGAGAAGTTTTCTTCAACAATTTAGATGTTAATGGGCCGATAGAGGAGGATCGCTAGCGGGGCCAAGTCACAGATCTGATACACACCTCCTCCTCCTATTCTTTTATTTCCATATCTTTTTTCTTCCCATTATGTCCTCTCTTTTACATTTCTTCTCTCTCTCATCATCCTCTAGCCTTGCCTTGCTCTTTCCATCTTTCTTTCATTTCTCTTTTCTTTTCTGCTTCTTCCTTCCTTTCGTGATCTTTTCTTCTTTTCTTCTCGACCTTTAGCTATCATACTCCCTGTTTTTTCTTCTCCTCGTTGTCTTTCTCCTCTGAAACCTGTAACATCTGAGTCCAGCTTTTGTTCTCTTCATCTCACCTCCTTCCTCTTTTCCTTTTTCTTTCCTTGAGTTCATCACCCAACCATAGTTTCCTGGACTTCTTCTTTTACCTCTTTCTCTGTCCCACTGTATTTTATTTGTGGTTGGTTGATTGATCGATATAAGACACTTGAGAATGTGAGAGATCCATTAAAGTGAAATGTATTCATGTAAAATGAAACAGGATATCTAAAAAAATTCCGAGCCTACTTACGTCATTGTAAAAAAATACCAACCAATCACTTTAATTGAATGCTGCTGCCCTCATCTCCCTGGTGATATGTAACTGGCAACATTATGAGGTTCAGCTTTCTATTATCAATCAGGTCTATTGATTGGGGACCAATTTGACTCCCCTCTTGTGGTTTGGGGTTACAAAGATTATGAGGAAAAAAAGCACCACAATGAAGAGATCGTGTTTCTTTTTACTGGCATGTCAAAGTGTCATCATTGAGCTATTTCATCCACCAGGAAACACATTCTTGAGATAATCTGATTTATTGTAATGTTTTGGCATGAAAACATTAAATGATGAGATAAATAATACAAAAAACCATCTGCACTGACATCAAAGACTGCTTGAATTGGGAAAGAAATATCTGTAAATACAGGATACTGTAGGCAACTATATGGACATGTGTAAGGGGATATGCAAAAGCTGTCCAAATAGAGTATATTCTACCAGCACACAGACCTTGTGTTCAATAGAGTGATGTCATACACTGTCTGAACCTGATACTGCCTTCATTACTAGCTTCATCAATAATTCATAATCAGCTTCTGTGGGGTTAAACTCATAAATCAACGCACATTGCTTTTCTCAGGTCCCATCTTGCTGCACATCTGTTTTTTTATGATTTTATGATCTCATATTTACAGATTAAATGAAAAACAAATCAAATTTAGTCATATTTTATATTCCCCGCCTATTGCATTTTACTCTGTTTGATGATACTAGTGCGGTACCCATTGCGGGCCGATTGCTTGGCTCTTTGTCTCCCGGTATTGCTGCTTGCAGTGTTGTTCGAGGGCATGCACACTCTGAGCGCATGGCCATTCAGGACGCGTGCCCGTTCGGAGCGGGCCGATTACTCTGCTTGCAGAGTTGTCGAGAACCAGTCTTCACTCGTTAACTCCAGGGAAGTGAAGAATGGTTAGGTTATAACGTTAGTATATCCAGCATCCAGCCGCAAAACTGAACTGCAGTCAACATAATCGACTCAGTCCGCAGAGCCCTGAAGCCCCGCCCCCAGTGCTGCACAGAGTGCTGCTCGCTTGTTTATTCAAAGTTTATTAATATTGAACCATGTCCAAATCGCACCAGATTCAACACTGCACTCCCCTGCGTCCCCAGCAATACACCCGCCAAGTGTGAAATAGATCAGATGAACGGTTCTCGGGATATGCGAAGGACACACACACATACAGACGGACATATTCCTTGATTTATAGTTGGATGATGCTGCCACAACGCCATCTAGTGGTCAAATGGCAGCAAATTTGCCACGGTCACTCATAGATCATATTTACACACATTGCAATAGTACAAAGCATTCAGGAAATATGACATTTTTTCATAATATAGGCCCTAAAGCTATAGCAAAACTGTATGGAATATCAAGAATAGCTTTTTCTGGTTTGGTCCAGAGATGTTCTGCACCAAATTTGGTGACGATTGCTCTAAATTTGTAGGGGTAGCAGCGAAAAAAAAACAGATTTGGACACAATTCAAAATGGTGGAAAATCAATCTAGTCGTAAATTGGGCGTAGCTTATATGGATAGATTTGTCTGGACCCACATTTTTGTTTCTGAGACTTACAGGTCAATATATATTTGTATATAAAGTATAATATTATACTCTATTTATATCTCTGTACTCTGCACATTGAGGGAATTAGGTGGCGCTGTTTGGCACTTATATGTATATGTAAAATAATACCAAAGTGTTGTAATAGTGAGGTGTCTGCTCATAGTTGTCTGTCATGCCAGGTCATGTGGGTGTCACATCAAAGGATGAGCACATCTTGGATTCACTGCACACACACAGTGTGAATGCATTTTTATAAGGTGTTCCTGTATATCTGTCCTTTTGGGGACCAATTAGAATTGTAGGCTTTATGAGGACATTTTTGGAACGTGAAGACATTTGTTCAAAGGGGTTGTTTTAGGGTTAATTGGGTGAAGTAATGACTGCGATTAGACAGGTAGCTGTGATGGTTAGGGGGCTAGGAAATGCATTATGTCATGTCCTCCCAAGCATAGTAATTCCAACAAAAGCATGTGTCTGAGTGTGTCTGTGCTTGTGCTTTGAACTCAGTTTGACTCCTGCACCTGCTGGGCTGCAGACGCATCATTACGAGTTCACCTGCAGTTCATGACCCGACTGACACACACAAACACACCTGTGGTAATCCCCACAGTTTATCTATGATTTTATCTTCCCATCATCGCCTCGTGTCACTGATTGTTTCACTTTTTATTGTTTTGATATGTCATCAAACGTGTCTTCCTGCTTATTCCTTCTTTCCCTCCAGCGCTCTCGTCTTTTTCCTCCTACTCTACTTTTCTTTTCTTTATTGTGCCAATTGTGTTGTGCAACAGTTTCTTCCAGTGTCTTCCAGTTGTCAATGAGTCACGCCTTTTCTCTCACTTTCTTTTCTTCCTCCACTGGGAAAGAAATATTTGATAAACTTGAGTAACTTTATATGTGTTGCCAATTTGATATCAACAGTTTCTAGGGGTCATTGGCGGGACTTCCTGTGGTCCTCGGCAACACTTTAATATTTCTATCACGACGAACAGAGCAATAGATGTATTTTTTGCATTAAAATCCTCTTTATGTTTATCATTGCTGACCAGAGAAAACCCTTGTTTTGTTCATATTCAGCCTAGAAATATGGCTCTGGGGTTGGTAGTGTTGGTCAGTCCAATTGTGCAATTTGGTGCAGATATTCGCGACCTTTGTGGCGATCCCATTACTTCTCACGTAGCACCATCATGGGGTCAAAATTTAAATGTTTCCAATACTTTGGTCTATGACCAAATATTTCAAAACTAATGCAACTCATATTTAATTAATTTTCATTTTTATTTGAAAAGGGACAATGTACATTAATCAACATTCAAACAAATTTAAACGAGTTAGCTGAGAGGCTAGTTTTCACTGGAACTTGGTTCATTGGTAAAAAGCATACTCAATACAGTTAAGCAACATTAGTGGACAAAATCCAAATACAAGTACAATATGAGTAGCTTACAGTCATGTTTAAGGTGGATAAACATTGCGTTAGTGTTGACTTGGTGGTTCTGAATCACATTGATGTGATGCTCTGAAGGAAAAGACGGCCTGGCTGGATATTAGCCTCAACTGTACTTTATCCTAATTGGCAAATTAACGCTAAACTAACATGTTACAATGAATGCAAAAACTGATAATGTTAAACTGTTAAGAAATGACGAACAGTACCATGCACATTATGAATACTTAATTCCTAAATGTTCAGAAAAAAATAACAACCATGTTTCTTTTGTCTCTTTAAATTATTTGTTTTACATATTTGCTCACCAAACACTAGATATGATATCATAGAATCCCACCATGCTCTATCTAATTATTACATTTCCGTCACTACGACTGCTAAAAATGTTTTAAAACTGAAAACTGAAAGATGAAATTGTCTTTTTTTCATGGACAATGAAGTAAAACTTTGAATATTGTTATCAAGCTATTGATCCTAATTTCTGACATGTTGATGATATATGACTTTATACACATTATACACTTGTATACGCTGATTAAATTATCCAATCTCTCTTTTTTTTAACCATCACTTGAGAACACTCAAATTGTCTTCACATCAAGCTCAAACAAATATTTAAACCTCACACGTAGATGGCAGTGTTTCTTGACATTTTCTTTTAAGAGTTCTTCTCATTTGGCAGTCATAGAAGAACTGGGAATATGCAGATTTCATGCAGAAAAATTAATCTTTTTCACTCTTTTTCACTGGCTGTACTCAGACTGCAGAGTGATAGATGGAGGTGCAGCCTTTTCAGATGGGAATTTCTGTAAAAAAAAATATTACATGAATCGACTCGAAAGTCCTTGACATGACAAATCTTGGAACCGCTTTGTCTTTTTGATGGGACTAAGAAGGCAAACGTCCAAATACCTTCCATCGACAGCTCATTTCCTTTGATATTGATTGCGAAACAGTGAGTGTCAGCTGGTTGGTAAAAGCCACAAGTTCCTGAAAATGGTTTCTACCAACAGTTGGGGTCGTCATTCATGTTTTCTTTGGAAGTTTGTCATCTACAAATTGCAGCTGGAGTTATAGACGGTTTAAAATATCCCACCAGGAGCAGTTCACACATGTTTGACAGGGAAAACCCCACGTTACTGCAATGAGGAGTTTCACACACC
This sequence comes from Sebastiscus tertius, assembly GCA_916701665.1. Lineage (NCBI taxonomy): Eukaryota > Metazoa > Chordata > Actinopteri > Perciformes > Sebastidae > Sebastiscus > Sebastiscus tertius. The sequence goes on from CAKAOH010040437.1 coordinate 37,624, forward strand.
TCATGCAGTACGTACCGAAACACGTGGCGATTTACCAACAGATGCTTCTGCCTGGAAATACTGACACTGGTACAAGGACACGCCTGCAGGCAGAGTCATATGCCAACAATGAGAGGAACAAATAAAATGCATGCACACACATGATTTCATTTGACCTTTTCGTACCATTGACAGTTGATCTTTTATGTTTTAGTACGTTGGCAAAGAGACAAACTCTAATTTGTATCTCTTTTTCCTTACAGCAAACAATCAATCTTCCACTCTTTGATTTTGATATGTAATAAAGTGTTATTACATGTTTGTTCTTTGATATACCGATTGACGTGAGAGTGACATTTCCTGTTATACAGCTGGCAGCTGGGTGCCAACGGTTTCTTCTTCTGCTTTTGGCTGCACACTCACGCTCTTTCTCATGAAAGAGCACTCAGGTTGTGTTCCAGGAAACAGTGTTTGCATTGAGGTGAAAAAAATGTAACTGATGCAAAATCAGATTTCCTCAACATGTGTCACTTTATAAATGTTGAACAGCAGTTTTGCCCCAGGCCTCACGATAACACAATTAAAACAGCTGACACTTCCTTAAACTTCCATGTAATTCTTCACTGCACTTCAGCATATTAATACTAGACTAACACACATTTGTAGGTCTGAACACACCTTAAGGGTTTAGTTAGAGGTTAAATGTAAATTTTCTCATCTTCACATTCAACTTCTCAGTTTTCTTGCTCTTCTGCATTCTTCTCTTTATAGATTACATGTTTAAAGTTTTTAATTTTCTTTTGCTCAGAGACATAGGACTTGTGATGTACGTTTCTCTTCTCTGATTTTCCTCTCTTTTATTTTCTCTACATCATCCTGTCCTGATATGGACCGTCACACTTCTGCTCCCACAGCAGTCTGACTCTGTTGACTCAGTCTGCGTGCTGATTGCTTAATGTCTGCTCTCAGCATTTCTCATGATCCCTCGTACCTGCTGCTGAGGGTTCAGCTGTGTGCTTCTGCATCCAGTCCGCTGGATAATAACTGTGGTTTAATCCTTCAGAAGACACGAGAGTCACAGCTGAGAGGACTCGCTGCTCTCTCCACTTCTCTTTGTCTTTCTTCCTTGTTTTTCATTGTTCCTTGCTTTTCTGTATGTCTGTCTAAACACGTCATTCAAAGACGTAAAATGTTTCCCTTTTTCAGACAGTTTACCTCTTGCAGTTGTGTGTGAAATAACAACCACAACCACAACATGCAAAGTAACAACGTCGCTATTACAACACAGTTCAGACTCAGACGAGCATCATGTAATGATTCATGTAAAAATCATGTTTATTTGGAAAGCTGTAAGAGAATACGTGGTGTTGAGTTCTTGTTTCCATAAATCATATAGTCACAATGGCCACATTTATGGGAAATATACTAGGTTGAAATTTAGGCTGCCCCCTCTTAGTCGATTAGTCGACTAATCCGTCATTTTGGTCTTATTCTACTAAGATTTCTTTAGTCGATTAGTTGTTTTTTACACTTTTTTCATGCTGAATGACTTATTTCCAAGAAACTTATGAGCACATCTCTGGTAAACACCAGATTTGAAGTGTTGCTTTTGTGTGATTCTTTGTGGAGAAACTCAGTTTGACAGATCTGTCAATTAAATCAATTAATCACTTTACAATCAGCTGATCGTTGGTGTCCCGTGTTCACAACGGTCACGTTCATTTTCACTTTACAAACGCCGTAATTTTAAGCCCAACCATGTTGTTTTTTCCTAAACCTAACAAAGTGATTTTGTTGCCTAAACCTAAGCTAGTGTTTTTGTGTAATTCACAACGTTAAGCACGTGTTTACTGCGACCGAAAAGTTACACCGAGGGGTGTGACAAAGCGTCGGTATGTGACGAGTTGGGATGAGAATGCGTTGTTTGCGTTGCCTTCGTAGGTTGGTTAGGTTTAGGCATGAGGAGTGAGATTAGTTAGGTTTAGGGTAAGAATATCAGTGAAAGCCAACCAGAGGCAGAATATGTCGGGCGGGTCTTGCATTCGCTATAGGAGAGAGGGAAAAAATATCGCAACCGCTAAGGTACAATGGCGTAATTTTTTATAATAATCAGCCATTTGCTTTCTTTCGGGATAACAGGCTGTCGGGACAAGAGAAGTTTTTTTTTTCTTTCATAAACTGAATTTCACTGTTTATTTTACTATTGGAAGCAAAACATTTCTTATGCAGCACACTTTTAAAATCCAGAATACAGTATATAAACTGAAACAGTTAAATGTGGCCACTCAGTCAGTGATCTCAGAACTTCACTCCATTCATGAAAACCATCAAATCATGTCCACTCATACAAACACAGTCTCTCGGTTCCCTTGAAGTGGTTCATCTTGGAGTCCTTAGTGCTGCAAACAGTCTCTCCTGGCGGCAAAACTATAAACAAACAGAACTGAACTTCTTGTTCTTCCCACAAGCTGTGTGTGTGTTTGAGTGTGTGCATGCACAAGTAGCGTATGTGTCCAAATTGTTAAGCCATTGTTTTATTTCAGTCATATTTTATATTCATGTCATTTGTGAATATTTATCATTTCTTTCCAAAATGACTCGTGTGCATTTGTGCATGCATACTCTCAAACCATCTCTTTGAAGTGTGTGTAGTTTTTCTTTTGTTTTTTTCATCTGCGTTCGTTGTAATAGCTTTCTTTCTTTGTCTCTGTTTCTGTCTTGCATCAAGCGAAAGAAAAACTCCCGGCGAACATCACAGCCGGTTTTCTTCTTGATGTTCACAAACCACAGTGATCTGCTGGCTGGGAAATAAAAACAGATACGGAGGCATTGAGACATCACTCAGTCAATGTGCTGAGAGTCTAAACCGACCACCAGTTTCTGTGTGTTCCCCAGATGACGGGTCCTGGCCCCATTGTTAGACTCATTTTGAACATTTACAACAAAAAAATTTTGAAAAATGTGAGTTAATTTAATGAAGTTTTTGGTCTTCTTTGATCCTGTTTTTCTAAAATTGCATAGATCATCTTAGGGCGCATTCACAGCAGCCGTGTTTAATCCAGTTGAACCGAACACTTTTACCCGCCTTGGTGCGAACGCCGGCCTGGAACTCTGGAGTGGACCAAACACCCATCCTCTGGTTCGCCTCGAAGTGGTTATTTCTGTTGTGAACACCATTCGCACCAATCGCAGGAAGTGTACCATTTATGTGTCATTTCATTGGTTAAATCCCGTCCTAGCAGCGGGGAGTCGGACAGTTTGGACCCAGCAGCTGCCGCTGGCCATCAGCCCACTGTTCGGCTCATTTTCTGCAACCATTGTAGCATGAAAGTATGGTGGAATTAGCAAGCTAGCTAGCCGCTAAATGAGTAAAATTCAACAACTTTGCTTCATCCACACACTGTTGTCACAGCGTAGTAAAGCACATCACACGAGTCGTACAAAGAGCCAACTCTATGACTAAAAATCGAACGTCATTTCCACCGTATGACTTTTGTTTGTTACATGTTTTGTAGTGATGTTTGTGACGTGTTTTACGTACTTATGTTACATCCGTACTTTCCGTACGTATTGCACTTAGTTTATATACTTATTTTAAGGCCAATCATGATGTTTTTTATTAACCTGACTGGTTTTGTTGCCCCCAAACCTTCATATACGCGTGAATATTCACGCCTCGGCGAGGCAAAAAGTGACACTGACACATTATCCTCTGGTGGGCAGGCGAATCTATTACACGCTTTGGCGTGATACCGGGTTGGGTGATGAGTATTTTAGATTTGACGCTGTTGAGTTTGAGGAAATTAGTTTGCATCCAGATTTTTGTATCCGTGAGGCAGTTTGTGAGGGTGGAGTAAGCTGAGCTTTGAAACAGTACTGCTAGGATTACTGTAAGGTATCCATTCAGTCTATGCTAACTAAGCACTCATAGTTGTCTATACACTAAAGCTTTGGGAGCTTCGTATCCACGAGAATTATATGATGGAACAGTGCGTCTCTGCAGCGTTTACTGCTATTAACAGTTTATTTAAGCGGAGCGAAAGCACCTGGTCTCACTTGTTCCCCATCCACAACTATTCTGACCGTTCTGATTTACATGTCAGTGCTTTCAGTGCTCCGAGCTCGTTAGCATATACAGGCCGCCTGCCATCTGTTTGATTTGCATGCTGGATGTGCTTCTGCACATTCTTCAGGTGGTTTATAAAAACACACAAAGTTGCTTTTGCGCTCTAGTATTATGCATGATTACCGATTCTGGAAGCGGTTTGATATCTTGATCTTCACTGCACCTTTTTGTTTTTTGTATTTTTGAGTGTAGTAACTAGTTGGTGCTCTTTGAATCTACAAAAGAAGAGTTGCTATGGTCACTCCTCCCAAGGAGGAAAGGCTAACATGTTTTAGCCATTTTCTCTTTAGTTAGCTAGAAGAAGGGGAAGAGAACAAAATTCACTATTCGGATATCTTTTTACTTTATACTTTATTACAGGAGTACATTTAACAATCACGGTAACAAAAAAGGAAAGGAAGAAGGTAGACCAAGAGATTCATATTTAAACTAAATGAACATTTTTTTCCTGTAAAAAGAAAATACAAATATTATGTACAGAATGACATAAGACAGGTTGAGAGAAACCAACAGGTGAGAGGAAGGGGAAGTGTAGTCGCATGGCACTTAAAAAATAGACATACCTCGCAAGTGCTTTCTGTTTTCCATAATTAATATCAAATAAAATGCAGTGATAATAAGTCTGAATAACCAAACAAATAATAATTATTACAGTAATCAAATCAACAATATTAACATTTTAAACACTGTTTACAATATAACTGAAATACATAACATTCTAAATACATCCAATATTTACCAAAGACCTTCTCATTTAGGCTAAAAAAAACTCTAAATCTGTAATAGAATAAAAAATAGCATTTCAAATATCTTATAACAACAATATTAATCGTACAATAACATTAATATTAGGTTATTAGTAGACGTAAATAGCTGATTTTCCCCATGGCTTGCTAAAGAAAGGAATATTGTACAAATTAATATACACTATAATCTATTAATGCTCTTTTTGTTTTCACAAAATGAAAATATTTTAATCAGTATGTATATATATACATACTGATTAAAATATATATATATATATATATATAAAGGCGAAAAAAATAGCAAATCTCACTCGATACAAACTATTGCAATCTAGAACTCTCAATTAGAAAATGTACACAAGAAAAGCAGCAAAAAAAATCTATTTTTATATATATTTTTATCATGAAGAAATCAGTGGTGTGGTTGGTAGAAAGAGTGAACAATGTCGAGCGCAGGCAGAATCCATCTGGAATGCTATTGGACGATGGAATCGTCCAATAAGAAAAGCCCTCTGAGCGTGACCCTGCCCTCCCCTGAAACCTCATTGGTCCGTCTCTCTCTCTCTCTCTCTTGAGCTTCGGTTTGGAACTTAGAACTCTATCCAGGGATTCTAGAATGTCCAAGAGTTCCGCTAACAAGTCCCAGAGTTCTGTTGCAGAAGCTTTCCATATATGGGAAACAAGAACACAGTCCTCCTTCTCCGATTATGGAACACACAAAGCTCTGAGAGTTCTGATTGTGCAATCACCCCCCAAACAATAAATCTCTTATAGCTAATAAAGTTGCTTAAACCATGGAATTTATATTGTTTTGCATTCTTAGCGTTGATTGGAGGAGCAGCAAGACACAAATGTCACCTTCTCCACGCAACTCTGCCCCAAAGGAGACGGGAAAATCAAAAACAGCACACACACATAAAACAGACACAGAACGACAAAGCAACACTCAAGCAGCATGTATTTAGGTCTTCTCCTCTCCATCTCCACCTTATCCCTCTTCTGTCTTTTCCTTCCTCCTCCAGCGTCAGGAAGTCTCGCCGCTTCACGAGAGCGACTTCTTTATCCTCGTCGCGGGATAAAGTCACCGTCCGAGAGAGTACAATCTCAATGCAACTTAAAAGTGTAGTTTAGGTATCGAAGCACAGGTTCAGAGAGTTTACAAAGCAGACCTGGACCTCATTACTTATTGACTTGGATTCAGTTACTTTTATCTTATGTGGTGCCAATTGCGAAATTCATGTCGGTTGATTCTGCTTGCACCACCAAAATTGTTTCCTTGGAGGGTGGAAACAAAATGGTTGCAGAAGGTAATACTAATAAGTCAAGTGAGAGCGAGCGCTATTGGAAGCCCTGATATGTTTTGTTTTTTTTATACGGAGAGAAGGCGAAGGAAGTAATCGGTCCAACTCTGAAACTACAACAGTGAGTTAGTTACATTATGAGAGTTAAATACCAAAAAGCAAAGGCTTATTCGTTATTCACCACAATGTCTACTCTGCACCTGAGTTCACACATCACCACGGTTACTGTGATATGCTATATATATATATATATGGGCAACATTTTGAGTCGATGCATATGGGCAATCAATGGGTAGCAGAGACTGAAGAAGAGAGTGATGCAAGGTTTTCACTAGAGATAAAGACAGATCATTTGCAGGTTATTTTACTCAGGCACTACTTTAATAAAAGCTCCGCGGTTCTTACCCTTGATATCCTTTCTATTGTTTATTTTCACAATGTTGGTCATTTGAGAACTGAAGCTTATTCTACTGTACGATGCATGAATGGAAGCAATATAACTGTTGTGTTAAAAATCAATGAGGATCAAAAATTGTAGAGGCAGCTTTGTGAACAAAAACAACAGAAATTGCCCATTTACATCCATTCACAATGCTATGTGTTCCACCCGTTAAAATATGCAGCCAGTATAGCTTCCCCATTAGAACTACATCCCTTATTTTCTCAGCCCTTTCCTTCACTGCCTGACTTGATATTTGACCCTAATTATTTGTACAAATTTAAGCCGTTCAAAATTATTTACTGCATCATGATACGGTTGGCTCGAAGAAATGGTGCAAAGCCAATCGGACAAGCTCGGCAACACAGTGTACCTGTGCCACAACCTGCTACCCAATGTGCTGTGATCCTTTTTACTGCATCTGTAAGCTAGTAAACAACTTGAATCTTGGTGGAGCTTTGATTAAAAGCACAATGCCACCACTGATGTTCAAATAAGCAGAAAACATGAGTTGTATCTGGGTGGCACCGTGAAGAATTCTGGCTCAAAATTTACCGAATTTGACCGTAAAGGTCTAGAACTATCAGTCTATATATCCATCTCTTTTACCCTGCTAGACAACTGAAATGGTTCACTGCATTTGATTAAGCACAAGCAAAATGCTAAAATATCATATTCTTTCATCCTATACCCTGTTTCATCCATCTCGCCTTCCTTCCTTCCGCAACCGTCTTTACTTTTACTTTTCTAATTTCAACACTTCATTTCACCAAAAGTACCACCATACTTCTCTTTCTCCCATTGTGCACTACCCACATTCTCTTTCAAATTATATTACATAGCTTTTTTTTTGTACATACATTTTGTTTGTATATTTCTTTAAAAAAATACACAGAATAGAGCATAATTAAGAACTTTTTTGGCAGCTTCTTCCTTTCTCAGAGGAAAGTCCCGATTATCATCAGGTGTAACAAGAGACGAAGACTTCTGCTTTTCTTTTAGTCTGAAAAGGAACCTCCAACTTGGCAGAGCAAAGGTGGAGAAGAAAAAATAACTCTGAAATTCTTTCTTTCCTTCCTTCAATCTTCTCCCTAAAGACTTCTTCGATCACTCACCCCACCCCCCCGTACTCGTCAACCCTCTGCCCTTCAAACAGTCGCTCCCAGCAGCTCTTCCGACTTGGCCATGATCTCATTCTGGTTGGAGTCCAAGCCGTAGAACTTGACCTTCAGCCCGTCGACAGGGTGGACCACCGGTACCGTGACCACGCGGGGGAACTGCCGGGTGGCCAGCTCGAAGCGACTGGTGCTGGCCAGTTCGATAGCCAGAATGCGAAGGAAGAGGGTGGCGAGCTGCTTGCCCAGGCAGGACCGGACGCCACCGCCGAAGGGAAGGTAGTGGAAGCGTCCCTCTTTGTCTTCTCCTCGCTCCTGGCTGAAGCGATCAGGGTCGAAGGCGTCCACATCCTTGAAGACAGCTGAGGTGTCGTGGGTGTCCCGAATGCTGTACATCACACTCCAGCCTTTTGGAATCTGGACTCCCTGGAGATGGAAAGACAGAGAAATTAAGTCAGTGGGCAAGTTTGTAAGGGTGCAATCATGGATTTCTTTGGTGAAATCAATTCTGGAAAAGTTGTTGCACTTGGGCACATCAGCTTGTAAGGCCAGATATTTTGGAAATTGATATCTCTGACAAAGCATTAGGAACTTTTCTGCAAAATTAGGCAAAATTTATCTTGTTTTCATACCAGCTATGAATAGGAGATGTGAGAATCAGTTGTGATGGCACTTTGTCCTTGGTAATGTGCCCATAAACCTTGTGTTTTGGGGTAGTTTCCTGTAGTTTAATCAGATGTTCGAAGATCTTCTTCTTTATTCTATATAAGTTCTTCATAAGGATCTTAGAAGACTATGTTCCAACTTCTTGTGAACCATTTATTTGAAAGTATTTTGTCTGCAAATATTACTTGGCTACTCACGTCAAGTTCGAAGGTCTGCATGGCGGTTCGGTAGGCCCCTGAGACGGGCGTAAAGAGCCTCAGCACCTCCTTGATGACACAGTCCAGGTACTTGAGGCTCACGATGGTGTCCAGCCTCAGCTCTCCTGGCATAAGGCAGCCATTGTGGAGGAGACCCCTGGCCCTCAGCTCCTCCCTCAGACGCTCCAGGACGGGAGGGTGGCGGAGAAGCTGCATGATGAGTGAGGTGCTGGCGCTGGCCGTGGTGGCGAAGGCGGCAAAGATCAGCTCGATAGTCGACTCCTGCGGGGTGATAGAGAGGCGAGATGGTGGATCAGTGCACTGGTTCCCAAACCTTTTGCAATCTTGATATCTATGAGGAGATCGACCATGGAGTGCTTCTCTCCTCAGATTGTTTCATTTTAAGATGTTCAGCAGTATTTCAAAAGACAAAAGTCATAATAATGTTTGACTCTTCTCCACAGAGGGTTTAGAAAAGCCTCTAAACACAGTCTCCATACCTGTCGCTATTACTATTCACCACTAGGCCAGGGTTGGGAAAAGCCACTGATATGGAAAGTAAAGAGTATTTTTAGCATGCCGGGGGCATTTAAGTTGATTTGTCTTTACTTTGTGGGTACGCCAACTGGTTTCTGCCTCAGCTTCTGATGGGCTAATTGCTTGACTCTTGAATAAAGGGTCCGGAGAGTGGAAATATAGATGGTGGTATTTATGTGCTGAAGGGTTCGAAATGTCCAAGCATAGCCACGATTACTGTTTTTGAGGTGGTAGCAATACAAAAGACACAATTTACGACTGAGCAAACTCAACCTTGCTTTGGGCAAAAACCCACCACCCCACACCTCAAGCCTTGCCATTCGTTTCGTAACAACACAGGGCCAAAAAAATTCATAATAAAAGTATGTTGTTTTTAATTCCTAAAAAGTAGCGTGTTTGGAAATATGAAGTTCAAATCCAATAATAACATTTAACGCGCCCATTTTTAAGGTAGTGGAATAAATAACAGCGAGGCTGGGCAGCACGACTCTCATTATAAACCCCTCATCTGCCATCATCTGTGTCAAAACACATTTCTGCTTCACCCTACATGTGTGTGTGTGTTTTATATGTGTGCGTCAGAAAACTGCAGGAGAGTGCTTCGGCCTGGGCCTCTGCGACAGGGGCTCCCCAGTTCACTTTGAGTGTGTATTTATATACTGTATGTGTGTGTGAGTGTGTGCGTACAGGAGGCCTCTTTCAGACCCCTAGCAGGGGGAGTGTTGACTTATTTTTGGCCCTGGACTTAACCCAGAAACCACAGAGAGCGAGAGAGAGTTGAGTTTCCACAGAATTCCTCAGAATTACTTTAATAGGTAAATAGAGGGTGTGCCTGTCTGTGAGTGTGTGTGTGTGTGTGTGTGTGTGTGTGTGTGTGTGTGTGTGTGTGTGTGTTATACCGTTGCTATCCCTAAGGGCATCAGTTTAGCATCCCTGCAGTCATATTTAATATGAAGATGTATATCATAAGTCACTTTCATTGCCAAGATGATTTGTTGGAGAAATTACGATAATTGTTGATGTGTTCTGCTCAGCCACGACAAGTTTCTCTTTGGCAGCGCTTCACTGGGTAAACAGTGAGTGTGTTCTTCACGTTGTTACCTTCAGTTCCTGCATGGTGAGCTCAGTGCCGTTCTCTTTGGCGCTCTCCATCAGGACGTCCAGCGCGTCGCTGTAATCCTTCCCCTGGGAACACAACGGCTTCTCCCTGATGGCCTTCTCTATGCTTTTCTGCAGGGTGTCTCGGGCACGGATACCCTGCAAACACATACAAAGAAAAGTTAGCACTAGATACCAAGATTTCTTTAAAAGGATTGTGATGTTGAGGACTCAAAAGAATGCTTCAGTTTTAGAAAATAAAGTAAAACAAATAGGGTAAAAGCACAATTAAGGTGCTCATTACGCTACCTAAGTAATTAAAACCCAATTCATTAGGATCTACAACTTAGCATGAAGGGAATAGTTTTGTTTTTGGCAAATATTTCGTGACAAAAATACATCAAATGGAAAAACTAGGGGCTTCTTTTTTGTAAGAAGAAAGTTTGCAGCTAAAAAGGACAAGAGGATGTCAACACGTACCTTCCTGTAGCCGCTAAACGGCAGGTCTATAGGCAGGCTGAACAGGTTGTCAACAAAGTCCTGAAAGGTTGAGAACAGATGCCTCATCTCCTCCTCGGACACCCTGAATCCCAGCAGCACCCTCACCGCCATGGTGAACGACAACCTCTGGCTCTCCCTGTGGAAAGACAACCAATCGGGACCTCAGTCACATCCAATGATAGATCCTCACTTGCATTTACATCCTTTCTTCATAACTGTTCGAAGCAGCATGAACCCTGTCTTTGTGTTATACGAGTCTTACAGATTAGATGTTTCTACCTACGCTGATGATGTTTCGCTTTATCACCGTGGATAGAAACTGATAATGACCTCTCCAATGTCTCTGATCGTTTCTACCTGAAAAGATGATGTTTCTGCCAATGATGCCTCTTGTACCTGAAGCCAAGACTTTTCTTCTTTAAGCTGTTGTGTTTTTTTAAAGACAACTGGAATGTCTTTAATTTCTGTTATATTTCGCCAAAACGTTTCTGGCTTAAGATATTTTTCTGTCAATGTTTAAACTCATAAGGTTCATTTTTCCATAGGTTGTGATGGCATTTGTAATTATGATGTTTCTATACACTGTATTGGCGTTTCTATGTGTAGTAATAATGTTTCTTTCTGCAGAAATAGTACAATATCCGGACCCACATTTCTACCAGCAGTAAGATGATGATCCTACCAATTTCTAAGCTCAATGACATTTCTATCTCTTGTGTTTCTACACTAGGACGCCCACCGTACCATACCTGTAGACGTTGATGGGCTCCGGGTTGGAGCTCCACACTCTGAGGCTCTCCTGGATGACCTGCTGGATTTTCGGGAGGTAGGACTCCAAGGCCTCGTGGCTGAACACTTTGGCAAACACCTGGAGAGACAGAGATAACAGGCACGTTCATAACACATACTGTGTAGACACAGATAAAGATCACCCAGGATTTTCATTAAATGCTCATAAATTGTATGACTTGGCACACGGACAGAAAGCGTAGAGGAATTCGTTTGAACCAGCGCAAGTCCAAGCAGAGGACAAAAGCACTGATTAGGCAAAAAGACTGCATACCGTAATCCCCTTTCCTCCTATTAGTACAGTAAGTACAAACACCAGAATGTCTTTATGAAACCTCTGAGTGTGGCAAATCCTGACTGACAGGGAGTGTGAACAGATGGCAGGAAGAACAAGTTTATTCTGCTGTAATAGTTACATTTATTAACACTTTCACCACTCCAACAAATTTGATCCAATCCAACTGCAAAGGATATACATTGTTTTTAGCCACGTTAGTGGTGTGGCTCATTGGATAGCAATGTGTTGGTCGGTCTTTCCACCACATTGGTCCAGACTGAAATATCTCAATAACTGTCAGATGGATTGCCATGATACTTGGCACAGATATCAGTTGTGCCTTGAGGATACATTCTGACTTTTACCTAATGCCACCATGACGTTCATGTTTGGGCTTTTAAGTGAAATGTCTCTAAATGGTTTGTCACACAAAAACTGTTTGGAAAAGTTCAGGTACTATCAAAAAAGTCCTTGGCAGGTGATTGGATGAACCATCTGTCAATCAAACTCTTGCCGAAACCAGCCGGGAGAGGAGCAAAAACATCTTTTCCATTGAGAAGAGCCTTCACAGCCGTTCTTTGCTCTTCTCATGCTATTGCAGCATCTACGGTAACCTCTTCCGGGAGCCGCCGTTGTTGTTTTCGTGTGTCATTTACACGCCACAGGCTTAACGTTGTGAAATAGCTTTTCACATGTTATTTAACTCCACGCCGTTACTGTGAAACGGTCGCGGTTATGTTTAGGTAACACTACTACGGTAACAGCCACAGTTAGCTTTAGGCAACTAAACCACTTAGGTTTAGGAAAAACAATAGATGGGCTTAAAATAAGTATGTAAACTAATTGAAATACATATCTAAACAACGTAATATAAGTACAAATTGTCAACAGAAAACATATCACAAACGTGACTAACTAACTTCAAAATAAGTCAACAACACTTTGGGACACGAACACCGGTCTTCTGTTTGAAAGTCCTGTGTTTGTTGGACCCATCCACCTCGCCTCCCACCTAGCATAAGCGGTCTCTCACCTTTTATTCTACATCACTAGCTCTGAGCGTAGCATATTCACGCGGATGCGTTTGTATTGCAGTCAGTACGGACTACATGACACGCCAAAAGCAACAAAGGCGTTGTTACCGCATCCAAAAAGACTTACAAATTAATGTATCATTCATACGCCATTTGGTAAGACCAGGCTTCACATAACTAAACCACACTCTTAGCTGCCAGTAGCTCTTCACAGGACTCTTATTTGCCCGAACTCTGGTGGTTCGGACATAAATGCATAGTTGAAGCCTGACAAAATGGATATTTTATGTGATCTCTTGATCCCACTATTCGACAATCCAGCTACTGTGTATTGGGTGGATTGGCATGACATTTGGTGCAGCCATTCCTTTCTCCCTCAGGGTAAAATGTAATAACTTTGGTGAGTCTATGACTTTTCATTCAGCGCCTATCATCAGGTGACACATGCACATTTCAATGACAAAAAAAACACTCCAAACTTTGGTATTTAGCCTATTAGAACTATGTAAAAACTTTGACTTAATAGTCTGTACTCCCTTGATATGTTGCACTGTTAATCCTTGAACAAAGTCCCTAATATTCCCCTTCTTTCTCTCTCCTGTCACATCTCTGCAACATTTTCTATCCATTAATCCCCCTCGTCTCTCTCTTAAATTATACCTAGACGAGACTTTCCATCGTGTGTTCATTCTTATTCATTTTCTGCGATGCCCGTTCCTCAATCATCTCCCTCCCTCTGTACAGAGACTTATACATTGTGGAGGTTTTTCCCTGTACTCAGCAGAACTAGAATGACAGGCAGAAAGAGCAAGAGAGGAGGAGGAGGAGGAGGAGGAGGGGGGGGAAGAGTTAAGTCTTTCCTGGCTGCTCATAGTATTTCTTAGTATGAATCAGTCACCAGTCGTCAATGTTGTTTGGACAAATAACATTCCATCTGATTTAACCTCCAAAACTGCCCTTAAAACAGTCTTGGGAATGATTTAGAAGTGGTGAGGAGAGGAGAAAAAGCGAGCGGACTGGACTAGAATAGGGCTTTTATATTAATATGAATCAGTCACTAACACTTAGCTTTATTTGGATAAATAACATTCCTGTGCATTTAACCTTTTGAGCTCTCCCTCAAACAGTCACAATTTGGTAGAAGAGAATGGTAAATATCACCGCTGCTCGGGGCGAAATGTCAACTATTCGGTGATGAACACGAACAGTTGGGCTTTTTAAGCAATGATACAGTGTCTTAGTGTCTAATTCTTCAAGCTTCTAGGTTTTTTTATTCGATCAGCAATCGCAGGAGGGCGATGCAGAACGTTGCCGAGCGAGTTCAGCGACTGGTACACATGGTTTGCATTTTCTGCCCAATGAAAATGGACTGGAACATTTGAACAAGCACATTTTATATTAGAGATGAATACTGCTGTCTAATGATCGGTGGCTGGTCCATCAATTCACGTTAAGAGCCTTAAAATCGTTTTGGAAATGTAGATTTGGTAGATTTGTTTCGCCGTATTAGTTGCTTTCCTTTTTTTGTTTGTGTTTTTATGAGCTTCCTTCTTTATTTTCTAACCTGCATTAACTCATAATTACATCTTGTCTGTGGTTTTCCTCAATTTATTTTATCGTTGTGGGTTCTTTTTATGGCTTTCCTTTTACTTTTTATAACCATGCAGATAAAATAAACTGCGCTTAACACAATGTACACTTTACTTTTAATAACTATGCTGAAAATTAACATGCTGAATCTCATCGAAAACACTTTTTTAAATGCATCTATCCAGAATTAACCATTGGAAAACCATAGGACCATGGATTTATAGCTTTTTAAGCACATCACGCACAAAGAAAAAATTAGTTTAATGTGTATTTGTTAAGTTAATTCTGTGAAATAACATGGTTATACAGACAAAAGTGTTCCTGCTTCTGTTCATTGAGACATAACGGAGGCTGAGAGGAAAGAAAGGAGCTTCTAGTGGGATATGAGCCCCGGCCAGTAAGGGCACATGCGGTTCCTGAGGTCGTTGTTTCAGCCACCAAACCATCAGTTGGGCATTCGTACCCTTATTTTGTCCTCCACCTCATTTTCCTCTCATTTTCGTTCTCCTCCGTTGCCCTCTTCCCTGCTTGCTTCCCTCCCTCCGTCGCCCTCATGAATGAATGAACAATGAGCTGGTGCTGTGTGCATGAAAGTGTATGAATTACGTTGTATGGGTTTTTATATATATATATATGCTGTGTGTGTTAGGGAGTGGTTAGTGCAGATCACAGGGCACTCTAAGACGTTAGCAGCGCGACATTTCCTCTGCTGCCGCACCCTGGAGCCGCTGGTCACAGATCAGCTTACATGACCTGCTCTCCAACCCCGACCACAGGGGATTACACACACCGTCTGACCTCAAAACAGTCTGAGGAGAAAGCACAAGGCTGTCATGGCCGTTCTTTTGTTTGCTTGTTAGATAGCGATAATGTCAATGTGTGATTGATTTGTCACTTGTGGCTCATCCATTGTAGCTGTGTGAGGACGAGGGTTAAGGTTTTGAAGACTGCTAATTGGATTTGGATGAAACTTGGAGGAAAGATGCATCTGTAAACTGTCTTGCAGTATTTTTAAAATGACATTGATTGTCCCATGATGGTTGCCATGGTTACATGTTAAAACAAGCTGGCATATTTGCTGTAGATTGGCGCCAAAAAAAGGACGAATACTTCTGTTTTATTTGTTTATCACTAAGTTACATGAAGTAATCTCTTGTCATTTGAGTAATCTGACTGATTACTTCAGGCTGGCTCAAAACTGAAACCTTTACCGGAAGTCTCGGAAAATCTCTCGCGATCAAACGTGACTTTAGTGAAAACAAACATGGCGGACGACGGCCGAATTAGCGACGTTAGTACAAGTTACAAGTTGGTCCTCCATTTCTGAGCTCCATCTTTCTACTACTTTATGTTTTATGTTTTACGTTAACCACAGCCGCCACGACTGCAGTTGTTGTCCTTCCTTCTTTCAGTCAGCTTGGCTATCGTTCTTTCCCACGTGACTGTGTGACTTGTGTTTACAACATGGGAAGTCGTGTACACGATATGCGTGGTGTTCAAGTGGACAAGTCGTGAAGAACACCGCTGCTAAGCCCTCCTTGTGTTTCTCCATATTAACGTTACTGTCGGCGTCTAGAAGCCACAGAGGATAACCATTTAGCGAGCTAGCAAGCGGGTAACGACAGAGGAGAAAGATGAGACTGTTGGGAATATCAACATTTTCCTCAGACATGTTATAAAATTACAAAGAAAAACCATACTTCCAAGGCCTCCGCCATTTCTAACAACGTCAACAAAAACACGTCACTACTCGTGAACTCAGAGCTTTTAGAAACTTTCCACTTACGAGGTCGTGAATACGACAAGAGGGGGCGTTCATATGGACTCTTCTCGTGGTAAACGTGGTAAACACGACCCCATTTGAAGGCACCATTATTCAGCATTCGGTTGTACTTAGCTGCACTCTCTCGTGTCACTTCTGGTTGCAACAAAACAAGATAGTGTCCGGCATTAATCCATCATTTATTGAGTTATTTAGTCACTTACTCCTGTGGTTATGGCTGTTTTAACGCCTGGTAGAGATTTAGTTGTTTGCGTAGTCATTCACTCAGTTTATGGGTTTCTTCGTCAGTGAAACTGGATGGTAATCGGTCGGTTAATCAGTCGTTTGATGATTGAATTAGTTCCCAATCAATCAGCTGTTCACCTCAGTGCTTTATCCGTAGCTGAGCCAGATGTTTGGCTAGTTTGTTGATCACTCGCCAGAGAGGACTAGAAAGACTAGACGACCACGTTTCAGACTCATCAGGGTTAAGCCCGAGGAGGTTGTGTAACGTAGTGAATTCAGCCATTTAACCCGTCTGCACTGGATCACGCGTAATTGGTCAATTTGGGCGGCGAGTACTTTACGTATTCCTACACACACACACACACATTCATAAATAGTGTGAGCAGCGTGGTTGAGCTACTGTAGGACCAGTGAGTCAGTCGCTGTGTGTGTGTGTGTGTGTGCAGGCGAACGGGAGGCCAAGACTCTGAAAGGTAACTACAGGTCAGACTAACTCACACACACACACACACACACGGTATCTCCCTGCAGTGCACGGCCCGGCTGCTGCCAATCAAACACTGTTTTTTTTTTTATGCAGTGTCACTCTGGGACGGTCCAAGTTCCACACAGGACGGGGGTGGAGGTGGTGGTGGTGGTGTAGGGGCGGGGGGGGTCGTTCAGTCATTCGGCTGCACCACAAAAACGTGACTGTCTTCTGTAGCCTGCAGCGCAAAGACACAGGCTTAAAGACACACACACACACACACACATACACACACACACACTGCCAGACTCTTATAGTCACACACACACACATACACACACACACAGACACAGTCGTCCTAATAACGTCCATATGTCTTAAATTATGTGAAAGTGCTGCGAGCTGCTGGTTCCACAGACATGTAAAGACTCCTTTATTCTTCTCTCTGCCCTCTCTCTCTCTCTCTCTCTCTCTCTCTCTCTCTCTCTCTCTCTCTTTACTCCCACCTCTTCCCGTCTCTCCCTGCCCCTTCATCCATCCTTTTTTTTTTTTTTTTGAAATATTCCTTTTTCTCTTTAGTCAAACAAGCAGCGGTCCATACGTCGTTCCCGGCTTCCATCATCACTTCGAATCAGAAGAGAAGAACATTTTTTGCTTTATTGGCGAGCTGGAGGTCAGAGCAGCCGGGTGAAGTTAAAGTTACCAAAACATATAAATCACATTATTTTCAGATTTATATTTAAAACAGCAACAAAAAACAACTTTGTTCTTTAACATCCACGACTGTTCCTTTAATGCAATGTGCTCTTTCAGCTGGACGAACATGTAGATCTGAGTTTACTTAATGAAGGAAAGCTGCATTAAAGTATAATTGATTTGCAGAACTGGCTGTTAACGTAAGTATTCATTTTTACGTTCGCAGTGTGTCAGTGCTGGAAAGTAACTACATTTACTCAAGTACTGCACTTAAGTACACTTTTTAGGTATTTTTTACTTTACTAGAGTATATCCCTTGTATGCTATATACTTCTAATATTGTACTTTTTCCTACATTTATTTGACACCTTCAGGTCCAGATTTTAGACACAAAACATGACAAATATATAACGCATTATTATAGATTAAACTAAAATTAGTTATAATTTAAACTGCTTACATGTTAAGGCATCAAACATAATGATATCTGAAAAGGGACATTCTGCAAAATAAGTACTTTTAAGTTTACTTATAATACATTTACTTTCTTTTACTTACTGTAAATGCAATTTTGAATGCAGGACTTTTACTTTGTAATAGAGTATTTTAACCAGACAGCATTTCTTCCACCAGTGCATTGTATTGTATTACTGTAATACATTGGCTTTGTCGATATATATATATATATATATATATATATATATATATATATATATA
>CAKAOH010040439.1:0-15267 GCA_916701665.1 Sebastiscus tertius
AAATAATCACAAGCCCCTCAGTCATAAAGGTCACATGGTTTTTACTGCAAGATATCATTGTTTATTACAGAACCGGCTCATGTTGTTAACCAGCGCCTAAAATACCATTTGGAACATCTTTTATTACGTAACATTGATCGTTTTATTGATCAACTTCAGCGTTGTTTAAATCACAACTTAAACAGATAACAGTACTTCTGCTTTATAGCCACCATAATGTCATACAGTCGTATTCATATTGTATACATTTATTCAGAGAGACAGACATATCAAAATTGTATTTGACTTTATTTATTTATTTATTTTTAATTTTATTAATAATTTATTTATATGATTATATATACAGTATATATATATCTATATAAACACATATAAACATATATATGTGTATCTCCTGAGCACCGGGAGAAACCCCTTACTGAAATATGATCAATTGAAAAAAATATTTAGGGGTAATTGAGAGTGTCCAATTAGCCTTAAGTGCATATCTTTGGATATTGTGGGAGGAAACCTGAGCACCAGGAGAAAACCCACGCAGACACAGGCAGAATATACAAACTCCACACAGCCGGACAGCTGTTGGTGTCTGTATGAGGCTACAGTGCTAATCACTTAGTCACTATGTCGCCCTAAAAGTCAAAGGGATAGTTTGGGTGTTTTGAAGTGGGGTTGTCTCAGGTCCTCCATCCACTGTAAGTATCACACCTACTCTGGATAAGTACCTCATACAAGCACAAGTACCCCACTTCAAAACACCCAAACTATCCCTTTGACAGGATAAGAGGGTGGAGACCTAGAGGGTGATGGGGGTGAGGGGGAGGAAGAGAGAGGAAGGGTTAGTAAATGGTTGTTCACACACACATTCACACACTGATGGCAGAGGCTGCCATGCAAGGTGCCAACCTGCCCATCAGGATCTAATCTAGACACTCATTCACACACCGATGGCTCAGCCTTCGGGAGCAATTTGGGGTTAAGTGTCTTGCTCAAGGACACATCGACATGTGACCGGAGCAAAGGGATCGAACCACCGAACTTCCAGTTGGTGGACAACCTGCTCTACCTACCTCTGAGCCACAGTCGCCCCTGAGGTACCAGAGGAAGGTGAGGTAGATGAGGAGGGGGTGGAGGAAGACGGATCTACTGTTGTCCAACCTGAGCCGCACTCCTCTACCTGACTGTCACAGTCACTCTTTTTCTTTCTGAACATCCAGCGAAGAAAACCCTTCTTCTTCCTCTCCGGCTCCTTTGTTTCCTCCACCTCATCCTGCTGCGCTCCCTGTTCCACCTCAGCTTCCTGCTCCACCACTTTCTTTTCCATCATCTTCCAAAGCATTTTGCTTTTCATCTCGTCTAACGCAGTCTCTCGATCCATGGTCCTGCTGCAAGAAAAGAATCCTCTCTCCTTCTTCTTCATGTCCAGACAGATATCCTCCAGGAGCGTCTTCTCTTCATCCATCAGTTGGACTGCGGACACCCAGCACTCGTCATTCTTCGCCAGCTTCACGTTGTACTTGTCCAGAAGGTTCTTGTTGTCGTCCTGCAACTGTTTGATTTTGGTCATGTAGAACTGGTCTTTCTCTCTCAGGACCTTATAAAAGTCGACACTCTGTTCCCTGCATTTAACCTCCCAGGTTTCCTCGCTGTCTACGAGTCCATCTACTTTGTCCAACAGCATTTTTCTAGTCTCCCTAAGCCTCTGAGAGAGACTCGTCTTCTGCTCGCTGAGATCCAGGACTTCAGCGTGCCTCTGGTGGATCAGTTGCTCCAACTGGCTCACCTTCCACTGGAGTTCAGCCAGTTGTTTCTTGTCTTTCTCAGCGAGGTCCAACTTGTCCTTGAGGTCCTTGTTGTCATCCTCCAACTGTTGTAATTTCCTCTCCCAGATCTGTTCTCTCATGGAAAGGTTTTCTGAGAGCTCCTTCAGAGCGTTGTATTTTTCCTCCCAGGCTTCTTCGATCTTTAGGAGTTCATGTATTTCGGTCATCAGCTCCGTAGAGCTTGGTAACAACAACGCTTGTCCCATGGAGATGTAAATAATGCAGTCACCCTCGTCGATTGTTAATGTTCAACTGGTTACCAGTCAGCTAACAATATCAGCAAGTGTGTGAGATTGAAATGTGTTGGTCTATCCATAAGAATCGTACGTCAAAGGATGAAAACTTCAAAGCCAACATAAAGGAAGGCTGATGACATCACAGTGTGATGGCATGAGAATGTGATGACATCACACTGTGATGACATGAGAATGTGATGACATCACAGTGTGATGGCATGAGAATGTGATGACATCACAGTGTGATGACATGAGAATGTGATGGCATGAGAATGTGATGACCACACTGTGATGGCATGAGAATGTGATGACATCACACTGTGATGGCATGAGAATGTGATGGCATGAGAATGTGATGACATCACACTGTGATGGCATGAGAATGTGATGACCACACTGTGATGGCATGAGAATGTGATGACCACACTGTGATGGCATGAGAATGTGATGACATCACACTGTGATGACATCACAATGTGATGAAATGAAAGGTTGTGTCATAGAGAGATACATTCCATCCCCAACATCATCATCATCATCATCATCATCATCATCATCATCATCATCACACTGGGACCAAATTAAAAACAACATGTTGAGTGAAACATCAGCCTGTATTCTGCAAAATCTGAACTCTCATTTCAGCTCATAAAACCTCTAAAGAATGATAATAAACTTTGTAAACATGTAACGAATGAAATGCTGTTCATTCAACGTCATTGTGACTAGTCTAAACGACAGTTAGAGATATCTGTAATTTAGTTCTGACTATCCTAAATAACATTTACAGATCTCTCAAACCTCATCATGAGGTCAGAGTTGTTGTCATGACGTTGCTCATCAAGACTTCCCATTGGATATCGGCCCAACAAAGCATCTGAACAGTGTCAGCAGAAGCTTTTGCTAACTTGGATAGTTCGGTAAAGTGTGAAAGATATTCACAGATTCAAACTTCCCGGATCAATAACTCATAAGAGAGTTCTTCTGACATAATTACAGATATCTGCAATGTCATTTAACCTAACCTCTAATTCTAGATATCTGTAATTACATTTAGACTATCGCTAATTCCAGTTAGAGATATCTACAACGTCATTCTGACTAGACACAAAAGATGTCTTGAACTGGAATTATGACCAGTCATAACTCAGTTGAGGAGTTGTTGCACAACTTGGATTTTATAGGTCAGCTTTCATGACGTCATTTCTGATTCACAAAGATGTACAATTAGATTACCTTAAAGAACCTTTAATGTATATTTCGGTAACACTTCATTTTACAGGTATGCAAATGTCATGGTAATTAGATGATAATTAACAAGTTACCTATTAGAAATTTCTTAGGAATTACTGGCAAATTATCCCGATATTTACCTCAAAATGTATCCAAAATTACTTTATTATAAACATTATTTTATAATTATATTCATTTATTTCCCAATAGCTGGTCATTTATTTAATACATTTCCAGGAAAAGAATACAAAGTTAATTGATATGCTTTATTTCCATTTCTGCTGATAAATAGATAATAATTAGCAAATAACTTCTTTGAAATGTCTTAAAAAACTCACTGAATCATCACATTAGCTACCAGGTTACATTTGTGTAGACAATAAGTCACACAATAGTGAGATTTGTGCTGATCAGAAGTGTCTACTATTAGTTTTGGTTTTCCACATCCGATGAAGAGCAGCGCACAGCCTCTTCTCAAGCCTAAGGGCCCTATTTTAACCATTATATGCTATTTCAGCATATAATGGTTAAATAATGTTTATAATAAAGTCATTTTTGATACATTTTGTGGTAAATATTGGGGTAATTTGGTAGTAATTCCCCCAAAAATTCAAATAGGTTACTTTCTAATTATCACCTAATTACAATGAACTTTGCGGACTTGTAAATGTTACCATAATTTTAATAGTAACATGACAACTTGACAGTGACTATGTTTACATGTACAAAATATTCCACTAATAATCCGAATATGACAGTATAGTGAATGTGATACGGGTCATGTAAACAGCAGATTCTGTTTGGATATTCTGAATTAGGCCTCATTCTGATTTGAGCATTTTCAGATGAAGACGTGTGTGATCTGAAAAGAAAAGAAGGAGAAACACACCTACTGTTAAACATCAAGAAAGACTTGGATATCAAAAGCTTTTTGGATATGAGCAAATATCACAACGCCAACCTTTTCAAGAAGGAATGAATGTTCACCACGGTTACGTTAATCGGAGTTTGAACTGCTGCATGTAAACATGAATATTAGTGGAATATTCATGTTCGTTAACCATGTAAAAAAATCGCTGCCATGTCGTCAGACAAACACATATATAATGCTTATACATATACATATCCATTTCATAATGCCAGAGTTTATGTTAGAAACATCATATTATAATCATTTAATAATTTAAAAGTCTTAATGGCTTTTTTTGTTTTTCATATTGGGTATGATGGTGCTATACTGTATGAATTCATTAATAAAGTGCAGGAAAGTTGGCTTGTCTCCTGACCATTTTGTCTTATGAATATGACATTTTCCAAAAGATAATAAATAATTGTATTACATACAGCATGTTATTTCCAATCTAATCTTGACTAGAATATATCATTACATCAAAGATATTTATTTAAACATTCATCTTAAGTTTCTTTTGTAGAAAGTTGGCTCCATCCTTCCAGAACATTCTTGTATGTATACAGTGAAAGTTTTACAGGATAAATTCTATGTAATATCTTGAAAGACACTTCCTTAAGTTTATTATTGATACAGTATTTATCGCAAATTTTCCAAGTTTTCTGCCGCTGTATATCCTCAAATAAGGAAGATCTTCATCTTCCATATTTTCATCATCAAGATGAAGGGACAGAAACATAACTGAGTGTGTTCCAAATATGTATGTTAGAGCACTTCTCTTTCACTATATTAGTACCTCCAATATAAATATTTTCCGGTTAAACGGTTGATCAACAGCAGCAGGGTTTCGCAGAAGTATAAGGACACTTTCTGGTATAGAAAACAACAGCATACTCCTTTGGTTTAACAGGCATTTTGAATTTATCAAGAAATGAATAACCATTTTTATTAAGTACGTGGCCAACTGTCAATTCTTTCTAATGTGAAATTACACTGTCATCTTTGTTGTGACATCACAGTGCTATGCATTATGGGTTGCATCCTTGAGCAAAATCTGCAGAGAGGTCAACAAGAAGGGCCTCAAAGACTTGCTGATATTACAGTGAGTCAGCTCTGAGGTCACGCCAAAGTCTGAAAGTCTGTGAGAGTTGAAGGACCGACAATAGAATTAGGTCAGTGTTCATATTGTGAATCTGTGATTCATAAACTTGGTTTGTTGGATAGATAACAGCAACGACACCATGGTGGAAAAGTTTTAAAGCCCTCGGGTTGTAAAAACCGTCTAAACATTGACTGTTATTGTTCTGTTGACTGATGACCTGCTCGCTCACTGTGGAAAAGTTTAAGATGCTTTGGCTGTAAATACAAACACATGCTGGTCACATTTTTATTCCAGGATGTGAGTTGTGTTTAGTCACGTCATGTGACGTTGTTTACTGTCGGATAAGGATAAGAGGCTAAAGGACCTGACTAACATCTATATTACGCAAACACAATATTTACACACTCCAGTTTATGATGAGATGAGGCTCAATCATCTTCAGGTAGCAGCAGGTTTTATTATTAGCTGGTACGTTTCCAAAAGAAGCTGCACACAGTTTGAATCTCTTTCTTTCTTTTTTCCATTTGAAAGATTTTGACCTAATATTGAACTTTAAATTCGACCAATTTCAGCCCAGTTGCACAGCAGTTTGTGAAATAGTCACGAAATTGAATGTATTAATTCGTGTACGTAAACATGAATTTCACATCTTTTTCAGTATGGTCAGCACAAAATCAATTCGTGAAGCGGGACGTATAAAGAGTGGTGAACGCCACGTAGGGAAGAGGTCGGGGTGGAAACCAGAAGACAACGTTGATTTATTTGTCACATAACTTCCATGCTTAAGTTACAGCACTTCCGGTGTTAATTTAACCCAAACCACAATTTTTTCCTAAAGCTAACTAAGTAGTTTTATTGCCTAAACCTAACCAAGTCGATCTATTCCTAAACCTAACTAAGTAGTTTTATTTTGAAAAGACTGGAGCAGAAATTGACTCGTGCATCCCGTGTTGCTGGACATTCGTAGGAAAACACACAAAAATATGTTGTTGAAAGTCGGGCTGAACTCCACGAAGAAAATGTGAAATTCGCGTCTATGAACACGAATCAATTAGATTCAATTTTGTGACTATTTTACAAACTGCCGTGAGACTGTGTTGGCAAGTAGTGCAAAATTAAATGAAACATATACTGTAAATATAAAGATCTGGATCAAGAAAACAAAGGAAAATAAGGTTTTTCAGCTCATTTATTTTCCCTAAATTAGACATGCATTAATCAGTCAAGTGCAAAAATATCTAATATCTGTCTCTTTAATTTTAAACAAAAATACAACTTCTTGAGGTTTAGGCAACAGAACTACAACCTCTTTATGTTTAAGCAAAAAAAAACCCCACTTGGTTAGGTTTAGGGAAAAACATCATGTTTATGGTTAAAATTACTATGAACACAAAGACAACTACACTTTGTTGGTTTCACACGGTGATGCGAACTCCAGTCTCCTGGGTGAAAGTAATTACTACAGTCGCTAGAGATCATGTCATGTTCTTTTATACCTTCTTTCGGTAATCTACCATGTGAATAGATGATAAAAGTGGGTGTAGAAGGCCTCTATTGACCCACATCTATGAGGCTGATAGCCACTGATAACGCCTTTTTATATTATATAATAGGCTATTATATAGCCTGACAACAGTCTAATCGGCTGAAATATTTCAGATGGCAAATTCTGTCTTATTTAACTCACAAATGTGATGTTGTGTCTGCTGGTCCTGACTGACCCCGTAATTCCTTCTGAATCAAACAAGAGGTCTAAATCTGCAGGAAGTTTCCTCATTCCCCGGCGTAAGTCCCTCTAGGCTACAAAGCAGCTTAAACTGAGGAAAACTGACAGAAACCTGCAGATCCAGTTTGAGCAAAGTGGTAATAAATAAGACTTTCTAACATCTGCAGACAATGATTCTGCCTTTTACATCTTAACTTTACAGCTCGTAATAAAAGTTTACGTAAAGAAAAACCACTAAAAGGAAGAAGCAGATTCTATTCGACTCTATTCAAGTTAGGTTTACCAGCTCTGTTGGAGTTCTGGGGTTAGCAGGTTCAGCAGACTGAGGGATTAGAGAAGTAGCCCATGTGTGTGTGTGTGAGTGTGTGTGTGTGTGAGTGTGTGTGTGTGTGTGTGTGTGACCTCTGCTCATTGACACGGGGTCATGGGGTCAAACATGCGGGTGTGTCTAGACATGTCCATTTGGGCTTGCATGCTGTGTGTGTGTGTGTGTGTGTGTGTGTGTGTGTGTTTGTATTTCTGTCTTTGTGAGGACCAGTGTGAGTTGTGAATGAATGAGGATGTTTTTTCTGGTCGTCACACTTCTTCAAACAGAGATTTGAGGGTTTAAAGGGTCCATTATTTATTTATTTATTTGCTTAGGTTTTTATATCCCATCCCATTCTGTAGCTTCCAGTGGTGTTCCTTGTCTATTCAAATCCCAACATTCATATTTTTTTTTATGTCAAAATGCTATTTTCCCTTGAAGTCCTTCTAAAACCTTTCTCCCACGTGACCTGACGTAGGTTTCTGCATGATGACGCTGCTACATGTACAGTATATATATATCCTTATAGTCAGTGTATTAACGTTACATACAGTAACTTAGATGGCGGTCGGCGTGCTTCCTGTTTGAAGAAGCAGACAGGAGTAACGACATGAAGCTAAGCAACGTACTGCTGTGGACGCCACGTTAGTTCATATCAGAAAGTCACACAATAACACAAACTAACAAACTAACCGATCGATGCAGCGGTAGACCAGCAACTCCCCTGTTCTGAGAGGTAAAATGACTGTTTTTATGAATGGAGTCTGGTGGCTTTGAAGAGAACAATACAACGGCTTCAGTTCCCCATCAGAAAGAGCTGTCTGACGGCGAGGTAAAGTGGTGATAATAATCTAAATATAACGTACACTTAAACTGATATTGATTTTTTTAGGTGGCTAAAATACGTTTTTCTGCTGCTCTGGGGACTGAAGTCGTTATATCGCTCCTTTCAAAGCCGCAAGACTTCATTCACTAAAACAGTCATTTTACCTCTCAGAACACGGGAGTATACATACATACTTCAAAAAAAATCCAAATTAAAGCTGCAAGCAGCATTGAACGGGCCCTCGCCCCTTTGCGCACGTCGGGGGTATTGGCCGACCTAGCAGAAAGTGCCAGGACACCATTGGGGTCCTGGCACTTTCGTGCTCGGGCCCTAACTAACCCTTACAGTTATTTCCTAATTTGCACAGCTAACATTGACTCAGCTAGTGCTGGCGTTCACATTATTAATCACCTAATTATCTAGCTTGCTGTGGTAACCTACGTCACTGCTTTTGGCTAACGGCTAAAAAGCAGCCCCCACAAAAAAAGTTCAAAATGGTGCAAGGTGCTGGGTCGGCCAATTAAATATAAGTAAGCACACAGTTATGGATTTCTTTGTGTCATGAATGGTGTCTTTCTACTGTCTGGTGTTTCGTTGTGGCGTAAGATTAAATAAATGATAACTTTCCAGAGTTGTGAAATCCTGTCTGTGAGTGTTACAACCCGTTATGCAGTGTTTTGGCCTCTGATATAAAGACATTAATCCGTTACTCAATCTGAACTTCCTGGATCGTATTTCATATTTCACTGGCATTGTGAACACCCCAGTCTGCTGTTTAATCAAATCAACTGCTGACTATTACAGATTTAATCTTGAGCACCTCCAGCCTCGGTAACAGAGGTGCTTATAAGTGTGTCCCTTAGCAACACTGTTAGCTCTTTGTGTGGATTTGGAGCAAACACAAGTCGAGACAAAAGAGCCGGATGACATGTTACAAGGTGTGGCTGAAACATATATGTAGAATGACAGATTTAAACAATCTTTCACCTCAGAGGAGGACAGCAGAGTGATTTAGAGTCTCAGTCCACCTGCTACGGTCTACATCATGTTTACGTTTCTCTTATGTAACGTGAGCTGTGAGGTATTTAAATGTTCCTTAGTCACCATCCAGTTCTTCCAGAAAGAAAGTGTAAATACAGATTTAAATGACAATTCTAGTTTATAACAAGTTGAGTTTTCACAGTCTGGGGTTAATAACGCTAACCTATGTTTTTGTGTGTTTTGTAGAGTTAAGTTACACTAACTGTAGATCATCATTTTGTAATCCCCCTCACTTTTTTTTTTATTATTTTCCAAATGATGAGCACAATCCAGATGTTTACTTCCTGCATTGAACACACATGGTGCTGTTTCAGCCCGTTCGTACTGACTGCAACCAGACTTTTAACCAGGAGCACCTTTTTTGACCGCTGTTTTGTTTTGTAAGTTACGTTAGTGACGTTTGTCATGTGTTTTCAGTACAAGTTTCTGTACATGTTTTAAGCCCAACCATGAAGTTTTCTCCTACCCTAACTAAGTGGTTTTCTTGCCTGCACCTAACTGTGGACGTTTGCGTTGC
Organism: Sebastiscus tertius; assembly: GCA_916701665.1. Classification (NCBI taxonomy): domain Eukaryota; kingdom Metazoa; phylum Chordata; class Actinopteri; order Perciformes; family Sebastidae; genus Sebastiscus; species Sebastiscus tertius. The sequence goes on from CAKAOH010040439.1 coordinate 9,719, forward strand.
ATACAAATTACACGCGAAAACAACCCGTTCTCGCTCCCAACTCGTCAAACACCACCATTTGGTCAGTACCCCTCGGCATCGGAGACCGATTCACGGAGGCGCCCTTCAGCAACAGTATGTGACAAACTGGGCTTTCAACTAACTGCAATGTAAACCCACCCACGGCGTTATTTGATGGTCGGAGCAACTGACGTAGTATTATTAGCGTGAGAGTCTGTTCAGGGCGGGAGGGAGGGGTGGATGGGTCAAACAAACACAGGACTTTCAACCAGGAGACCGCTGTTCGTTTTCCATGTGAAACTAAATGTAACGTTGACTTATTTTGTCATGTCAGTCATTAGTCAGTACTGTGAGTCGCTAGTCAGTGAAGTTAACGTCAACCATGACCGTTTCCTAACCCTAACTAAGTTCGTAGCCCTGACTTCCTGTGAAAACGGATGTTTATTTTGAAAGGACACTCTGCATGTAACGAGCGCATATTGGCACGCCGTCCCTGGTCCGTCCAAAAGTAACACTAGAGGGGTACCCCGTGCGCCGGTCTCCGATGCCGAGCAACTGGCGGTATTTAAAGAGTTGGGAGTGAGAACGTGTTGGCAAAAATGTGTTTTACTGTCTTGTTGAGGAAAACAGGCCTGATATTTTTTCTGCTTGATGCCAACATCTTGTGTAATGTTTGTTGATTGGCTGTAGGTCTGGATGCCCTAAAGGTGGGATATTACTTAAGTTTTTATGACTGTCAAGATGGAATTCTGCAAAGATGCATTAAAACATCAACGTGACTCGAAAAAAAAAAAAATTAAGAAATTAAAGAATATAATGCTGGCAGTGAACGTTAATCTAAATGTAGGATTTTGTGAAAAAATGTTGAGCAGGTTGTAACACAAAAGTGTCCTTGAATGGAAGAAAAAAAAGCCTCTTAATGACTAACTTAACACTATCAGAGGAAAATTTACAAAAGGATTATAAAACAAGAAGTGTACTTTAGACTGTGCACTGAATGAAGGAAGGAAATTTACTGCAGAGATAAGAGGAAATGTGGGTTAAAGACGAGATTAAACAGTAGCCAAGTTTCCATTCACATATTTTATGCACATTTTGAAGCATTGCATTAGAAAAGCTGTATGGAAACGGCAAATTCAATAAAACTTCCTCAATCACGATAAAAGGTTTTAATGCTCGCTAGTGGTTTTTGCCTTTGTTGAAAAATAGTTGATGCACTAAATGGATTATGAAAACACATTTGCTGAATAAATTCTGACGTAGCAAACACTTAAAGCCCCCGAGCCACTTTTACTTCCTGTTTTTTGGTTAACGGTAAACAGAGAATCACAGAGTGTGGTTAATAGTCAGACGTAATTTATCATTATGGCAAACAGATTGCATAAAATTTCAACCCAGGTTTGATGAATTTACTGTCCATCAGACCACAAATGAGACAAGCATTATCTCAACACCCCGACTCTCTCTCACTCTATCTCTTCTTCACCATCTCCTCCTGGTGAGGCGGCCGTCTGGCTGCTCCTGCACTGAGGAGCCGCACCGCCGCACGCCAGCCACAGCGCACCGGAGGACGGATAGAAACGTTGCCGAAGTCCGCCGTCTGAAACGCAGTTTCGGGACATTTTGGAGGTGCACCGTCCACCAGCACCTGCTGCTCTCTCCTCAGCACCGACACCGCACCGGGCTGCGCTGAGATTAGTTTATTTCTCTAACGGGCCTTTTCTCTGGTTTTCTCTCGAGTCATCGACCTTGAATAGTTAGGTTAGGATAGGTCAACTGGCAGCGAGTCTAGTGAGAATTTTGCTCGTTTCAGATCATATTTCGTAACGTACGGGTTACCTTCTAGACATGACCATAGAGAGTCTAAGAGCCTAAGTCCCGCCCCTTCCGGTGGACCCCATGGGACCTTATTTCGGAAAAAATATGTACAGTAGTCAATGGCAAAAGACAATTATTTTTTTTGATCCCGTCTGAATTACACCATGAATCACACATATGATGTTTGTCAATTTAAAAAATAATTTTACAAGTCAAGAAAGTAATTTGAAGTAATTTGAATGTAAACAAGACTAGTGACAGATGCAAGAAGAAAATGTCAGTTGAGTCAGATAGATAGAAACAGATCAAGGTTCAATAACAACCAGCGAAATTGTCTCTTTTCTACAATTCAGCAGGAATAAATTAAAGGAAGAGAATTTTTTTTTTTTTTTTTTAAGTGGCAAAGATTTGCATTCCTCAACACCATATCTCCTGGTTTTGGTTTGTTTTAATTTATGGTGTGTTGCGTGTTTGTGACATCTTAAATGAACATAGACTTTAACTGGCGGATTTAGAGACATGAACAGACTCAGGTTTGTTTTACAAACTGTCATTTGTATCTAAGACGGAGGTGATAGCCCTCCTTTGTGTGTCATGTTCAGACCTGCTGAGCATTAAAAACTTTATAAAGCCTCTTCATTCTTAGCTCACACGCGTGACATGATACTACAAACGGTAATGGACACGATGGATGTTTCATAATGTTTATAAATTAACTGTCAGGTCACTGGTGAGATAAAAAAAACAGCATGAACTGAATCCCATTAATCTTCAGTCACCGCAACATTCGCTGCATTGTTAAGAAGATGTCCCGACAGTTTGGTCTGACGCTTTCAAGCTGGCACAATCAAATAATGGCACAATGTGAGGATCCAAAGCTATTTAGAAAGAAGACTGAGCCTACTTCTCACTTGTTTGAGTTTATGGTCTGAATCGCTAGTTTCAAGTCTTCTTCAATACAGCATGATGTTCATTCAGTAAATTATGGTCCCATTTAGAGTCAAATAGATCATGAAGCAGGGGATGCTTTAAGGTGTGGCTACCTTGTGATTGACAGGTCGCTACCACGGCGTTGTCCGGACTGGGAGTTGTCCGTGTTTTTGTCTTACAACTTTAACCCTTTCACTGTGTGTTTTCACTTCATCAAAGTTAATTATAACCTTTTTGGTCGTAAAAAATTGTCTTATTCAGCGTTCGGTTGTACTTAACTCCACCCTCTTGTGTCACTTCTGGTTGCAAAAAAACAAGATGGTGACGGCCAAAAACCAAGATGACGACGGTCAAAAACCAAGATGACAACTGCCAAAAACCAAGATGGCGACGGATAAAAACCAAGATGACGACTGCCAAAAACCAAGATGACGACGGCTAAAAACAAAGATGGCGACGGCCAAAATAGCAAACTCAAGGCTTCAAAACAGCAGTTCACAAACCAATGGGTGACGTCACGGTGACTACGTCCACTTTTTATATAGTCCATTATAACCACGTCTTGTTTACCAGCTCCTCCTCCTGAAGTGAGACAGTCTTACCTCAAAGAGACTAAAACTGGTGCAGGGAAAACGTCATGATTGGGCTTAAAATAAGTAAGTAAACTAAGTAAAACATGTACGGAAACAACTATGGAAAACAAGTCACAAACGTCAACAAAACACATGTGACAAACGCCACTAACGTAACTTACAAAACAAAGTCTCCTGGTTAAAAGTCTGGTGTTTGTTGGACAGGTCCACCTCCCCACAACCGCCCACCAAGTGTCTTTCTCTCTTTTTATGCTACGTCACTAACTCTTAATAGCATTTATACATGGATGCTTTTATGTTACAGTCAGTACAGGCTACATGGTGTACAAAAGACACGCAGAAATCAAGAAAGGCGTACTTATTGCACGCTAAACACAGCACTTTCACCCTTGGTGACTGCTGTTTGTGTCCCGTGTGAAACAAATAGGCAACGTTGACTTGTTTTAATCATGATAGGTGTTTCTAAACTTAACCAAGTCATTTATTACATTTTTGCTTTTGTTTCGTTTTAATTTACAGTGTTAAGCACGTGTTTAAAAGTGCAACCGTAATCCTGGGAAAACACGTTTTCATTAAAACAATGCAGTTCAGTTGTGTGGGAACATAATTTTGTAGAAGACACGGTTCTCAGGATACATCAAACACACAGATGAGTTATCTTTCCTACTCCAACACGGTCTCACGGGAAGGTGTATAAATAGCACAACATTACACGGATATTCCTGATAATTAGACTGATTTTCTATTTCATTTCACTTCCTTCAACCTGTTTGAACAAACCAAGAATGTGAGTGGTGATCAGCGGTTTGGAAACATCCCTTTTCCAGTTGAATGACACATCAATCACACTTCTGGCATTTGGCTTTCACACTCATTTGAAATTGTTCAGTCATTGTTACATAACATAAGACATAACACACACACGCATGCAATGCATCGTCCTACGACAGGAGAAAGTAACACTTGTTTGAGGGACCTTAAACATGCTGACACAACTAAAGTCTTTCAATAAACTTGCAGTCTCTGACCACTCGGGTCGACCGATACCGAGCTGCAGAACATTTGCGGGGAAACAAAAATTATCCAACAAAAAAAGATGAATGTTAATTATATAACTTTGTAGACTATTTGTATGGTAATTTGCCTTAAATTTGGTTGTTACGGACTCACTGTATATACCTAAACTATATTCTGATGGTGATAACCAATCCTGACCAGTCGGTAAAAATAGTTTACCGTTGTTTATCAGGTTCCACTTTTACGCAGATGACACACTGATTTCTCTCATCTAACATACATCTAAAAATGGTTTCATGACATCCACAAGTGGGTATCTCAGAATTTTGTTTGATCAAATAGTGATAAGATAAGAGACTCTAAAATATTTTATTCTCACCTTTTCTTTGTAGCCTCTTCTGTAACTCATTTAAAACTTCAACAAAGAAGCGGCCATATTTCACTGACCCTGACCCGGCTGCCCATTGCCTTTCAAAGATTAGGGGAGGAAGAACACTGTTTTAGTTTGGACGGAGGGCTGGAAAGGAACGAAAAGATGCACATCTAAATTTAACAGGCTTAGTGTGAAGGAACTCTCTAGAGTTCAGATCTTGGAATGAGAAAAATCTGAGATCTCAGGGGAACATGACCTACATATACCACAACATCAGGTTTTGTAACCACATTGCCTTTCAATGTGGTTACAAAACCTGGTGGTTCAAAAAACATGTGACATTCCTCACTAACGTAACTTAGAAAACGTGAGAATGCAGTTTAGTTGTATGGGAACCTAATTTTGTAGAAGACACGGTTCTCAGGATACATCAAACACACAGATGAGTTATCTTTCCTACTCCAACACGGTCTCACGGGAAGGTGTATAAATAGCACAACATTACACGGATATTCCTGATAATTAGACTGATTTTCTATTTCATTTCACTTCCTTCAACCTGTTTGAACAAACCAAGAATGTGAGTGGTGATCAGCGGTTTGGAAACATCCCTTTTCCAGTTGAATGACACATCAATCACACTTCTGGCATTTGGCTTTCACATTCATTTGAAATTGTTCAGTCACTGTTACATAACATAAGACATAACACACACACACACATGCAATGCATCGTCCTACGACAGGAGAAAGTAACACTTGTTTGAGGGACCTTAAACATGCTGACACAACTAAAGTCTTTCAATAAACTTGCAGTCT
>CAKAOH010040439.1:15287-53996 GCA_916701665.1 Sebastiscus tertius
AAACCTTGTGGTTCAAAAAACATGTGACATTACTCACTAACGTAACTTAGAAAACGTGAGAATGCAGTTTAGTTGTATGGGAACCTAATTTTTTCGGAGACAGGGTTTTGTATTCTCATGTTATTTTGATTTGTCTTATTAAAAAGTGCTGCATAAATTCTTATTATTATTATTACAGAATATGTTCCTGCAGTGTATAAATCTGATAAGAGTCTCCCTTTCGCATAGAAATATAAAAGTATGCCTGCTCAGAGATCTTATAGAAAGAAATACAAACACTATCATTTAAAAAAAATGCACCAAACCTGGATGTCTCAGTCACCTTAATCTGCTGAGCAAGGCACTACGAGACTGTGTGTGATAATCCCAGTGATCACCATAATGCTGTTTAAGAGTTACGTCACCACCAATCAGTCAGCCTCTCCGTACAAAGACTATGCATTACATAATCCCATTTATGTAATATTTTAATCCAATTATCAACAAACTCCTCAGTCCATATAGAAAGGAGTGAACCAGGCTGAGGTGGGGAGGAGGCACTAACGGGGTCGAGGGTCAATATCCACATGTTAGTGTGAGCAGAGAAACTGGGTCACATGAATCTTAAAGGGAAACCACTTATCTGCTTTATTTGTGAGAGTGAGAGGAGACGATATCACTGAGTGACGTCAGACGTGGTTAGCATAGCTTAGCATAAAGACTGGAAGCAGGGGGAAACCGTTAGCCACCAACAGCTCTCTGATTAACATGCTGCATAACGTTTGTTTAATACGTACACATGCAGAAATGTTAGAACAACAATCTGTTGTAGTTGGAGTTACACGCTGGATCTATTTCTTGACAAATAACAATCCGCCCAGTAGGCCTACTTTTGTGCAGCGTCTCTGGCTGTAATGTGGGTTGCCAGATACAGTCGGTGGTGTCTGTACAGGATCGACGGTACCAAATCTGGCAACACCACTGTTACTTCAGGAAGCTGCACACACTCTTACATGTTGGTGCACAAAAGTGTAAACTGTAAAGGTCAAAGGTTAAAGAGAAAATAAAACCTGATCAACTGAAGAAGGTTCATGTTTCAGCCCTGTTGTAAAATGTGAATAAAGATGTTATTAATTTAAATGATGGTCAGAACTAATGCCCAGTTTATTAAAAATACATAAACGAAAGTGGCAGGCTGAACTAGAAAACACTATAAAATGAAGTTAAAGTTACTGTGAGGAACTTTTAACGGGTTATGAAACAGTCTCAGTGTAATCCTGATGCCTCTATGTGACATACAGAAGTAAACGAGACCATCAGAGAGAAGATTTCTATATAGTTTATTCTTAATGCTTGTCATCCAACAGTCGCATGGCAGTTCATGAAATAGTCACAAACTCTACAACCTGTGTTCATATTATCTATAAACATTTGACTTTTGCTGTACACGTCTACCACAGTATTATATGCTATTTTATTTTATACTTTATATTAATATATTTCCCTATATTTGAACTCCTGCACAAAAAATAAATGTACAAATTAATTAATTAATTAAACAAATTAATACAAATAAATGCATAAATAAATAAAAGGGAAAATGAAACTGAAGAGAAAATAAATAAGGGAATTAATACAAAGATAAATAAATAAAGAAGCAAACATAGCAACAGAAATAACAATTTATGTCACATTTTATCATTTAATTAATGGGTACATTTATTTTTTTATATTTTATATTTTTGCTACATTTAATGACGTATTTATTCATTTATATTTGATTTTGTCAGGTTCCGTCCTCCATATTTATGTCTGAGATTCTCATTTTTACTTGCGTGATTTTCTTTTTTATACATATTCAATGAGCATTGTTGGAGGCCAACGACTGTGTGTATATATGACAATAAAGAACTTGAGTTTGAACTTAGAATAAAACTTTATTTATGGTGATAGATCCTGGTTCTCCTGGGCATTGAGTGCTCCAGTGTCCTCCCGGGAGATAATAATTTAAAGGTTCAATGCCGTCTCTTAACTACATCATGAGCAGCCGGCTGCAGAGCCACGGCCGTCTCATCCGTCGCTGTTTTCTTTGGGCTGTGTGAAGTTTGAAACCCGGCTCAGTGTCGGTACCTCACTGTGTCTCTGTCTCGTTCAGATGTTCCCTCTGTTCCTGGAAAAAACGACAGAGGAGGAATGCTTTGTGTACTTTTAACCCTTCACAGACCCTTTTGTCTGGCTCTGATCTGTTCATCCTCTGCCTGTGATCTCTGCGGGTGAAAGCAGATCCCTGTGACGTCGGCACACACAGACAAAGAAAAGCTTCCTGGATGGGATTACGCTGTGACTCACGGGCCGGCGTTGGGTTTCCCAAAGGCATCTTTAGACTCACGCCGCTCTGCTTTCACACCAAAAGCTGTCTGAAGCATGAGGTCACATTACTGTACGAGCTGTTTCAGATACATTTCCCCCAAATTTTCCTACATATCAGGCGATTAAAGGTTCCACAGTGGACGCATGTTACCATATGTCCAATTCATCCACCACAAATGATTTAAAGGCTGCAGCTTTACTTATGTATTTAACTGTGTTGATACAACACACAACATTTAAACTGCTGTTTAATGTGGGAAAGAACAACCGACCTGACCGACTTTGCTGTCTTTCAGAGGCGCTAGCAGGTTCAGTCTTAGTGCTAGAGTGAAGACGCTGGTATCATATGAAACTAGAACATAAGAAATTCACTGGTACCAACCATGTCATACTAGCTTGCTCGTGAATGAGGTTAAATAACACTCCAAAGTTGGGCTAAATTTTGGTGAGGAAAAACTGGCATGGCAATTTTCAAAGGGGTACCTTGACCTCTGACCTCCAGATATGTGAATGAAAATGGGTTCTCTGGGTACCCACGAGTCTCCCCTTTACAGACATGCCCACTTTATGATAATCACATGCAGTTTTTTGAATGTAGTATAAATGTGTTATTGTCTCCTATTCTAACATTATGTATTAATATTTCTGCATACTAGGGTCCCTAAACAGTCTTGAATTACATAAATTGGGTATAACTGTAAAGCTGAGACTCTTGTGGATCCAATGAGCCCAACTGTATTCATGTGTCATGATGTTAGTCCCCATTGTAGACATTTCATTGACCTCACAGTATAAAATGACCTGTGGTGACCTCTAGGATAATCACAGCCTCATGAAACTTTACAGCCACAAACTAGAGACCTAGAGCATTCAGAGGATGGATGGCTTTCCTAGCTAGATTGACAATAAGGGGGTTTCTGAGCAGTTTACACAACAGAAGTGCTCGCTGTCCAATCGCCGAAAAATGCAATGTCAAAAGTTTTTGATCCCAAATCACAGCATGGCTTTTTCTATGGTGTTCCTTAAGGTCTTGGTGTCTTAATGTGGTATTTTGGAGGGATTATTGATCATTTTATCAATTCTCCAGTGGTAAATTATGGTTGAATTTAGCACCAAATCTGTGTAACAAATGGTGTCAACCCAAAAGTTGCTGCAACAACTTATGAGACATATTAGAGCATGGAGATGACTATCATATACTTCCATCTATATAATGTTATTAGCCCTTATACGCTTTCACAATTTATTTTAATTAATCCATGTTTATTTCTGATTTATGACTTGAAGAACTTGACACAGAGTGCTACAGCTAAAATCTTCAGGTTCCCAGCTTTCAGATGATGTACACCACTTCTATGTGACATCTACTGTTGACCTGCTATGTCCCCCTAAAGACCCCCTGTAACTCCCTAAAAAAGACAAAAGCGGCTCTATTGTGGGTCTCAGAGGGTTAAAACACCAGGAGGTCAAGATTCCATCTTCAAACATCTTTAAAGTAGGGATGAATTATTCTATTATACTGAAAGGCTCTGCAAGACATTCACCGTCAACATGCTTCATTTGGTTTTCAACAACATCAGATCCTGGCATCTAAAGCATCATTAACATTTCTATTGTTCTGTTGATATGTTGATTTTTTTTCAACACTTACTTACTTAATCCTCTTTGTCTCCTGTGGGACATAAAACCTCAATGAGCTCCCTCATTGTTCCCCATCCTTGGTATGTTGAGCCTCATTGGCTCTGATTTGCTCTTTCAGGTTCACCAAACACATGACCCAGTTCTGTGAGTCCTCCTGTTCAGGTGTACATTCAGTCTGCTGCTCTTCGCCGTCACATTCAGTTTAATATTAAACTCACCTCTACAAGCACCTGGCGTCGCCTCGTGGGGAACAATGTCTTCCCAGCAGAACTGATCATTATAGGAGCTCTCAGCCTCAGCCAGTTCACCCAGTTCACCCAGGTTACCTCACGCAGCGAATGCAACAGCACCAAACTGAAGTCTTCTTCAATACAGCATGGTGTTCATTTAGTAAATTATGGTCCCATTAGAGTCAAATAGACCATAAAGCAGGGGATGCTTTAGGGTGGGGCTACCTTGTGATTGGCAGGTCGCTACCACGGCGTTGTCTGTATATATGTCAGTGTTTCCTAATTCATAAAATAGTGGAGTTTTACACTATTACTAAACACACAAATACTATGACACTATTCACACAATTTTTTTATTTCAAAAAATGTATTAAAAGTTATGTATTAAATAAATATGTATTATGATTGTTGTTATAATAATAATGATTATTATTTTATTAAAATGTATTTATATTTATTTGTAAATAATAGTGAAATTTATAACATTTCGTGTAAATAATAGTGAAAATGAACACTATTACTAAACACACAAATACTATTACACTAGTCACACAATATTTATATTTAAATTTGTTTCATTAAAAGTTATTTATTAAGTTATTATTTATTATGATTGTTGTTATAATAACATTAATAACAATAATAATAATTATTATTTCATTTTTAATGTTTTCATATTTATTTGTAAATAATAATGACATTTATTTAATTTTGTGTAAATAATAGTGGACATTTACACTATTACTAAACACACAAGTACTGTTACACTATTCACATAACATTTTATTAAAATGTTTTATTTAAAGTTATATATTAAATTATTATTCATTAAGAGTGTTGTTATAATAATAATAAAAATAATAACAATTATTATTATTATTATCAACCACACATTTACAAAAGATAATCCTTTAATTCAAGTTGAACAAAGATTTATTATAATTTCAAACGTGTTGATAACATTTGTTACTGATACATGGACACGTTTCATTGCTGTTTTGAACATCTTGTCCTCCTACATGGAGGTTAAAAAGTCAAACCTGTATGTGAGAGCAGCTGAACATCAGCGAAGATAAAAGACAAGTATCATTACAAAACTTTTCTCTGGAGGCTGTAAATTAATTGTACTGAATGTACTGATGGCAACGTGCCATCAGTACATTCAGTACAATTTAATTTCACATCTGCATCTTATATAAGTGTACAGCTTTTCTGCGTGCCACAACACATCTGCAGATCATATGTATAGCTGTACAAGTATGTACAGCTATACATATGATCTCTTTTTTTTCTCTGCCTCACTGATATCTTCTGTGTTTCTCACAGTGGTTCCATTGTTTCAAACTGCATCCACGTTCATATTTTTAGCCACGCTGGCGGATCTGTGGACGGCAGCTTCGGTCTGTCAGCCCGCACATTCATGGTTCCCACACGATGAAGCATTTTGATGTTGGTGATCCTCTGACTTCTCCAGCGCCACCATGAGGTTCACAATTGTGTTTTTTAATTAAATATCACAAACAATGTAAGATGGACGCACACATCCAAAGGCAGGAGGTGCTCGACCAATAAAAAAACAGCAATGAAAAATGTAGAAAGAGTCCACACACTGTAGCTCGCTTAAGTGCAACTTATTAGAGTTTAACTAAAGTACCTGGTACTTAAATCAAATTAATTATCTCCACAATAAATGGATGGATTGCCATTAAATTTAGTTCTGACGTTCATGTTCCCCTCAGGATGAACTGTGATCATCAGGTCAACCTTTTTACTTGTCCAACACTTTTTATTGAGTTTGTCACATGAAAATCGTTGTACACAATGTACCATACACAAGGATTCTTGCACATTTAACACACACACTTTATGATCAAATACCTGCAAAACTAAAAGGGTGACCAGGTGTCCCACATTATGAGGGACTGCACAGCATTTTTATCCCACGTCCCACATATTGAGACGATGTCCCACATTTTGATCGGCTGTAGTTTTCAAAAGTCAAACGACTGCAGGACAGACGCTTCTTTAAAATCTGTCTTTTATCCAATGGCTGCTGTGTATAAAGCAGGGAAGGCTGTCATCATGGCGCCATGTTTGCTGTCAAACTGAGCCACTTGGGTCAAATGCAGGTTAACGTTTCACCATCTTTGCTATAGATATAGGAGGAATATGATAGAAACTACCACAAAGAAAAGGAAGAGCAGCTACAACAAAGACTGTGAAACTACTTATAAGTAAACTCAGAAAAAAAGTTCGGAAATTTGTGTTCGGTGGATTATTTCTCTATTGTTACAATGCTAATTGGCATTGTATTTTACATCGTTGGAAAGCTTGTTTGTTAACCTTCACAATGATGTCCAACTTTTAAGGATCATGCATTTGTGGGATGAGCAGCACAGCTGATTATGGGGGTAGCGCCCAAGTAAAATTTGCCAAAATTCTCTGCCAATGCTAAACAGTGTATTCTCCTGCTATGCTGATTGTTGAACAGATGGAGTTACAGCTTTTGGTGGGAGCAGTGTCATGGTGTGGGGCGGCATCTCCCTCACTGGCAAAACAAGGCTTGTCATCATTGAAGGCCATCTCAATGCAATGAGATATCGGGATGAGATTCTGCAGCCAGTGTTGATCCCATATCTCCTCAATCTGGGACCTAACTTCATCCTCCAAGATGACAACGCTCGCCCCCACAGAGCCAGGGTTATCACAGACTACCTCCACAATGTGGGAGTAGAGAGAATGGAACGGCCTGCCAAGAGTCCAGACCTCAACCCGATTCAACACTTGTAGGATCAGCTTGGGCGTGCTGTACGTGTTAGAGTGACCAACACAACCACGCTGGCTGACCTGCAACGAATCCTGGTCGAGGAAAGGAACGCCATCCCACAGCAACGTGAGACCAGGTTGGTGACCAGCATGAGGAGGAGGTGCCAGGCTGCTGTGGTTGCGTATGGATCTTCCACCGCTACTGAGGCTCCTGACGGTGGATTAAATGAATAAAGTGTAAAATAGCCAATATGTCTTGTTTGTTCCTTGTTACTGATAGAGAGTTCAATCATCCAATCCACCAAACAACTCAAAACAAGAGTCAACACCAACAGGAGAATACACTGTTTACCATTGACGGAGTATTTTGGCAAATTTTTCTTGGGCGCTACCCACATAATCAGCTGTGCTGCTCATCCCACAAATGCATGATCCTTACAAGTTGGACATCATTGCGAAGGTAAATAAACAGTTTCTGAGTTTATTTATAAGCCGGTGGAAGGTGATTCTCAGAGTTTTTTATGCCAGTTATTTTTCAATTTCACACATGGGGAATATGACATGAAGCGACACAGTTCATGTGAGTCTCACAAGAAACGTGCTGCTCAAAAAGAGATGTGCCGATCTCTGGATGCATTCGGGCAAAGCACAGAGATGTTACAAATATATATAATATTGTTGTATTATTATTGATGCATTAATGTGTTCATCACAATTATTACCTCAAAATTGTAAAAAAAAAAAATACAGCACTTGACTGAATGTAATTAGTTACTTTCCACCACAGGTAACCAAGCACATTCACTCAAGTATTGTTGTACTGTACTTAAGGCAACTATTGTACTTTTTACTGCACTACATTTGTTTGACAGCTTTAGTTACTTTACAGATTCAGATTATTAATAAAAATATACATAAACTATGATGTATTATTATAGATTAAACTACCCAGCAGTATATTAAGTCATTAAAATGAGCTCCACCTTCACCAGCAGCAACATTAAAGTGATGATATATATAAATATAAATATCAGTAAAATAACAGAAAATATTAGTAAAGTATCAGACAGAAAATAAATTGTAAAACATCCAAAATAATATCAGTAAAATGTCTGAAAAACATTAGTAAAATATCCTTAAAATATTAGTAAAATATTAATAAATTATTAGATAAAAAATTGTTAAATATATTTAAAAAAAATGTCTTAAATGAGCTTCACCTTTACCACCTGCAAAATCAAAGTGATGACATATATAAATAGAAATATCAGTCAAATTACAGAACAATATTACTTACAGATTTTTTGTCATATTACAAGTATATGACAAAAAATCAGTAAAATATCCGAAAAACATTAGTAAAATATTAATAAATTATTAGATAAACATTCGTAATATATATATATATATATATGTATATATATATATATATATATATATATATAATTCAAATGAGCTCCACGTGTACCAGCTGCAACATTAAAGTGATGAACACATTAATGCATCAATAATTATAATCCAACAATATGATATATATTACTCTGCATAATGAGTACTTTTACTATTGTACTTTTACTTCAATAAGATATATAATGCCGGACTTTTACTTATATTTCTACCCTGTGGTACTAGCCTCTTGCCTTTACTGATTGTAAGTCAAATATCTGAGTGCTTGTTCCGCCTCTGGCTCTTTGTTACCAAACAGCAGCGCTCGGCTACTTCCGTAGGTTACGTCATCCTCGAGCCTACTCTCCGCTAATAGCCGATCTTTGTTCCCGTGACGTCGTCTTGGCTGAGGGCGGGGCTTAGTGCCGGCAGCAGAGCTGGCTGCTGATTGGCTCGCCGGCCGGACTGGCTGTAGCGATATATAATCCGTCACCGTGCAGCTCCGAGCGGCAGCCAGCCGGACGGTGGGGTCGCACATGTACGGAAGAAATCGAGTAAAGCGCGAGGAAACCTGAGGAAACCGGAGCTGTGCCATGAGAGACTGAAGATAGAAGAAGAAGAGGAAAGCGACTCGTTTGTTCTTGGTGTGCTCCTGAGAGCTGCAGCAGCAGGAGGACCCGCATCACCAGGAAACATATCTGTGAGTTCATCTCCAGTTCACATCCATCCGGCGTGTGTCGTGTTATTAAGCTTCATTTATGCGGTAGATGTGCGTTAACGGTGCTTGCAGGTCCTCAGCTCTCTCTCTCTCTTACGTGATGATGGTGTGAGTCACGCAGCTCACTGGAGGGTGGGCGGGTGGTCTCTGCGCACACACACACACACTCACACACACACACACACTCACACACACACTGGTTACATACCAGACACACTGTGACTCTCCCAGTACCTCCTCCTACATGCAGCCAGCAGACAGCTTTGGAAGAAGTATTGAGATAGTTTTACTTGAGTAAAAGTATCTTTACCACAGTATAGAAATAATCTGTTACAAGTGCATTCAATATAGTAGGATACTTAAGTAAAGGTACAAAAGTATATAGTAAATATCATAAAAAGATACTTAAAATACCAGAAATAAAAGAACTCATTATGCAGAGTAATAAATATATTAATGTGTTCATCACTTTAATGTTGCAGCTGGTAAAGGTGGAGCTCATTTTAATATTTATTTGTATATTTTACGAATTTTTGTCTAATAATTTATTAATATTTCAAGGATATTTTACTAATGTTTTTCGGATATTTTACTAATTGTTATTATGTGATAATTTATTCATATTTTACTAATATTTTAAGGATAGTTTACTGATATTATTTTGGATATTTTACAAATTTTGTCTAATACTTTAATAATATTTTTCTGTTATTTTACTAATATATATATATATATATATACATACATATCATAATTTTAATGTTGCAGCTGGTGAAGGTGGAGCTCATTTGAATGATTTTTTAGATATTTTATGTTGTTTGACTAATATTTATATTTATATATATCATCACTTTAATGTTGCGGCTGGTAAAGGTGGAGATCATTTTGATGACTTTATATGCTGTTGGGTAGTTATATATCATAGTTTATGTATATTGTGTATGTGTATAGTGTATATAGTTTATATTCCTATATTTATATTTTTTTAACCAGAAGTGATACGAGAGGGTGGAGCTAAGTACAACCAAACGCTGAATAAGACATTTTCAGGCGCCCAAAAATGTTCCGATTAACTCTGATGAAGTGAAAACACACAGTGAAAGGGATAAAGTTGTAAGACGAAAACACGGACAACTCCCAGACCGGACAATGCCGTGGTAGCGACCTGTCAATCACAAGGTAGCCCCGTCCTAAAGCATCCCCTGCTTTATGGTCTATTTGACTCTAAATGGGACCATAATTTACTAAATGAACATCATGCTGTATTGAAGAAGACTTGAAACTAGTGATTGAGACCATAAACTCATGTTTACAATGTTTACTGAGGTAATAAATCAAGAGAGAAGTAGGCTCATTTTCTCATAGACTTCTATACAACCAGAGGAGTCGCCTCATGCTGGCTGTTAGACAGAATGCAGCTTTAAGGAGCTTCAGCATTGGCTTCACTTCTCAGACCTGGAGGTTACCGTCTGTGATGAAGCAGTAGATGCATCTTCTGAGCTGTGAGCAATTCAGTGTCATTTCCCACCTTAGATCTTTTTATCTGGAGGTATTTTAACAGGCCTGAAAATTTAAACGTACTGTCCCTTTAATCATAATGTGACCCATCAGATTTATCTGATTGTTTAATCAACAGTCCAAATCCCCAAAATATTCACTTTACAATCTTATCAGACAAAACGTGAGAATCAGGAACCAGCTTTAATAAAATGTAATGTTTAATTAAATGTAATTTAATGTTTGCGAATTGACTAATCTTTTCAGTACTGGTATGTTTAATGCTTGACTATCGTTGTTAGACAGTCTGTATTTATTAGGTTTATAACTTCCAGCAGGAGTTTTCTCATTCACCGGGCAGATAATTAAAATCTCATTAACCGTCTGGCCGCTGCAGATGGCAGATGGGCCAGCCTGCCGCAGGCTGACTTCAGGACGCCGTCGTTACAGGTGCCATATGGTCAAAGGGGCGGTGAATGAAATAAAAGAGGTGTCCGTGTATTAAAATAACAGCTGCAGCTGGATAAGACCTTGGGCTTTGCTATATTTGCAGCAGAGGAATATGACTCCAGTGAGAGTCACACTGGTGACGAGGGCTGGATCTTCCTCTTTAGTGGTGTGCAATCGTTCTAGATAAAACCATGATGTGTCACCAAAATAAGGGATGCTCACCATCATTCTTGCTTTTTGCCTTTTTTGTGAACCCATTGTTTGCGCCATTCGACAAAAAAACATCAAATAAAAGTCGACTTGGGCTGGGGGGTGTTTGAAATATTTCAATAATAGTGCTGCTACAATAAGATATAGTCTTAAGTCCAGCCCAGACTGAGCATATTTTCATATTGTTTTATGCTAAATGCAGTACCTGTGAGGGTTTCTGGACAATATTTGTCATTGTTTTGTGTTGATAATTGATTTCCCATAATAAATATATACATACATTTACGTAAAGCAAGCATATTTACCCACTCCCATGTTGATAAGAGTAATAAATACTTGACAAATCTCCCTTTAAGGTACATTTTGAACAGATACAAAAATAACAAATATTAAATATTTTAATCGATTGACAGCCCTACTTTTTTATATAACTTACTTCAAGAAATATAACTTTTTTCCAGTAATTCCAGTCTGATAAAGGTCTCAGTCATTGTATGTAGGCATTGAATTATATAAATGCTTCTGCTTTTGACACGGTGGTTTGACTTGTGAATCAAGCTCTTTGTTCTTATGTGCTGATGGTACGATTATGTGAGTATCTGCTTTAAAACATGGCTTGTATTATCGTCATTATCATCATCATCATCAGAGGAGGAGGAATTTATGTGTGATCGTGCCAACTGACTAACTGACACATAACCGACTTACATAATCGCTCACATGTGCTGTCATTGTTGTCTCAGGTGTGTTATTATTAATAAGTTATGTAAGGCACCTGTTGAGGGATTAATAATGTGGTTTATTTTGAAGCTTTCTTCGTGTGTCGATAAAACAAACAAACAAAACCGACACCGTCTTTGCTTTGAAAGTCACTTTACATCCTCATATCTGATAAGATGAACCTGTTTGGCATCCAGTTTGTTATTAAAAATAAACACAGCTCCGTGACCCCACTGTTGAATTAATAGACTCAGAAAACAATGGGCTCGTTGATGACTGTGGGTTTTTACTGTAAGTCAGGCATTGGTCATCGTCTCTTGGCGGTGGTTGTCGTCATTTTCTGCCAAAAGAGGAAGGAAGACCAATTATATCCTGTCAAATCAGTTCCACAAGGAGACTGGGCCAGTAGGGCTGCACGTATTCATGTAGTGTGTGTGTGTGTGTGTGTGTGTGTGTGTGTGTGTGTGTGTGTGTGTGTGTGTGTGTGTGTGTGTGTGTGTGTGTGTGTGTGTGTGTGTGTGCTGTCCAGTAAACCCGTTGGCTATGAACACACACTCTTGGTCTGGGCTTGCAGCCAGCCTCTGCGCCGCCCTTATGTAACCCTCTTTATCTCCCTGCATACTTCCCTCTCATTCGTTTCCCTCCTCCTCTTCTTCTTTAATTCGTTTCACTCACTTCACGTTTTTCTTTCTGTGTAAGCATGACTCTGCAGATTGTTAAACACTAAACGCACAGCCGCCGCCGGCTCACCCCGCCCATCCCTCTGCAAGTGAACCGTACCTGAGTGAGATCACAGTTGACATCACGGTTATATATTATGTTTCACTGTTTAAACTTGTCGGTGTTTTAACCCCTCAAACGCTCCCCACTACTCAGCTGGTGTTTTCTCACATAATCACACCATCAATCAAGTTTGGAGCATTATTTAACCTCCTTAACGACAAGCTAGTATGACATGGTTGGTACCAATGGATTCATTAGGTTTTTTAGTTTCATATGATACCAGTATCTCCACTATAGCCCACTACAACCTAAAAATTGCAAGTTGTGTTAATGCATTAAAGAAATTGGAGTCACTAAAACAAAATTGCGTCAACGCGTTATTGTCACGCTAACTTTGACAGCCCTTTTTCAAAATAATAGTTGAATATTAGTGTGCATGTAGTTGTAGAATGAGCCAAATGTTGGCAGTATAAACACTCATTTATCCCTCAACAGGTGCATCACATAACTTATTAACAATGACTCACCTGAGACAACAATAACAGCATACCTGAGCGATGATGTAAGTCGGTTATGTATCAGTCGGCACAATCACACATAGCTTCCTCTAATGAGGATGATGGTGATGATAATGCAAGTCCTGTTTTAAAGCAGATACTCACATAACCGTACCATCAGCACATAAGAACAAAGAGCTCGATTCACAAACCAAACCGCCATGTCAACACCTCAGAAGCAGAAGAATTTCAATAATCGGTTTCACAGAGATTTGCAGTTGAGAAACACAATGACTGTGGCCTCTACTACAATTGAATCTTACTGAAAAATTAAATTTTGAAGGATCAGTGCCAGTTTTGACGACATTTTATTTTCTGAAATAAAAAATGGATTTTGTAGAAAAATGTGTTATATTCCTTGAAGTAAGTTATATAAAAAGTAGGGCTGTCAATCGATTAAAATAATTAATCGTGAGTAATCGCGCATTTTTTATCTGTTCAAAATGTACATTAAAAGGATAATTAAGTCAAGTATTTAATACTCTTGTCAAATGGGAGTGGGTAAATATACTGCTTTATGCAAATGTATGTATATATTTATTACTGGAAATCAATTAACAACATTGGATTAATTGTGCAGCTCTAACAGATACCAGCTGAAAGGTAGGATCGTTAAATATTTTCTATGCATTCATTATTCTCTGTATCTGCAGGACAATAAATAGTTAATTGTTGTGTCTCCGTCGGGTCTCACACACACACACACACACACACACATACACACTCTGCTTTTAAGTGTGTGTGTGAAGCCGCCATATCTTAGTGTCTTTGTTTAAACAAGGTCATGTTGCTATGTTAAACTTATGAGGAGAGAGAGAGAGAGAGAGAGAGAGAGAGAGAGAGAGAGAGAGAGAGAGAGAGAGAGAGAGAGGTCAGTGGAAATATACCGACTGACCATTGTGTGACTGGTGACTGGCAATAATTAACTAATTCACCTTCACTCTACTTTCTCTGTCTTAGATAATTGTGATGAGGATGGAAATTATCTTGATGTTGAAGTGATGATAATATAATAATAACAATAATAACAATAATGTCTTCTCTCCTCAGTCAAAATGGATCTTCACGATAAAGAAATTATCCCTGGAGAGATTTTGCCTGTGGTGATCATCGGTAAGAAACACACACACACACACACAATATAAGCGGGATAATGTACAGCGAGCGGGTCATTGTTGTGAAAGACATCGCCCAGAAGGGGATTTTTTTCACAACACATGCATAAAACCTGTTCTGCATGTTGTTAGGTAGCTGGTTACCTAAACAGTCTCTGAAAGTTATCGTCTGTGCACAATAGTTATTTGAGAAAACGTTAAAAATTACCTAAAAAATGCGGAGGCTGCTCTGCTGAGATTTCAACTGTGTGTTCACTAGCCAAAGAAACATCAGTTTGTCACGGTCAGCCATGTTTTTTGTTGACGTTTGGCATCGTGCACCTGGAACGCTTGAAGGTCGGGATTTGGAAATTTCAACTGGGAAAATTCCTTCAACCAAGTTGTCTGGAATGCTGCAACACTTTCAGCTGGCAACTATGAAGTAAACTTTAACGCCCACATGCTGCTCACTGTAGTGGATTAACCATCTCAGTGCAACAGGATGCAAGAAAAGTGTTGAGAGTTAAAATGAAATTTATCTTTTTACAAATAAGAGCAAATTGTATAGGAGTGACAGAGTAGAGATTGGGTTTTTGACCTTCATTATTACAACGCCGTAAAACCAAAGAGATGAAACTAGTGCTTTTTTGACAACAGCTGCTAGATGGCGCTGCTGTAGCCGCCATTTTGGACTGAAAACACCAATGAGTCTGTGTCCATGGATGTATATAAAGACACGTCTGTAAATCAGAGAATAATATTTTTTTTTTTAGGTAAATCAACTTCTCAGTAGGAACACTTAAATAGCCCTCATTTAAATCATTATGTCCGAAAAGTTAAGTAAAAAAAGGACTGCACCGCCCTGCACACTCATATGACATATCTGGTTCTGCCAGCTTCCTGCTAGCTGTATGTGGCTATAATAACGGATATATTGGCTGTAATTCATCACTTTTATTATCTTCTAATACACCCATGGGCTGTATGCTGTCAGCCTGTAACGTGGTGGATGGATTAACGTCTCAGTTCCCAAACAACCGGCTATCGGCCAGTAGCTAGTAGGACTAGTAGCATGACGTCAACCGGATTTAATGGGGTTGTAGGTTATTTACTAACACGCAGGGCAAAAGCGCAGAACACAACCTCTCATACATCCATGGTCTGTGGTCTATTGGACCCTCTTCTACATTCATGGTCTGGTCTATTGGACCCTCTTCTACATTCATGGTCTGTGGTCTATTGGACCCTCTTCTACATTCATGGTCTGTGGTCTATTGGACCCTCTTCTACATTCATGGTATGTGGTCTATTGGGCCCTCTTCTACATCCATAGTCTGTGGTCTATTGGACCCTCTTCTACATTCATGGTATGTGGTCTATTGGACCCTCTTCTACATTCATGGTATGTGGTCTATTGGGCCCTCTTCTACATCCATGGTCTGTGGTCTACTGGACCCTCTTCTACATCCATGGTCTGTGGTCTACTGGATTCCAATTTGGATCCTTGACATGAAAAAGTTTGAGGTTGCTCTCAAAATCTGTGTGCTGGACTTTTATAACTTCCATTAATGTCCATCGCTCACTTTATGCTCCTCTGGGAAGCAGCTGGGCAAAAAGATTAATAAATGGTGGAGGCGTAGCTCTGCTGCTGGGTGCTGATATTGCAATGGAACAACAATTTACTTTCACTTCTTATCAATAGACGTTCTTTGGTAAAACACAGTGTTGCAGTTGGAGTGACGCATCAGGTTGTGGAAGAAAGTGGTGGGAACAATGATTGCTAATAGTTGCTAAATACCAAAAAGCTTGAGAAAGCGTTGACATTAGCCACAGCAGGAAGTGGGCGAGGCTGTCCTGCTTGAGGTTTACCAGAAGAGAGATGATGAAAGTTTTTTCATCACAGATTAAAGAGTCACAGACAACTTTCAGAGTGACTATATAAACCTTAAAATTTTGTTATACACATACTGTTTTGTTGGAAAATCCTCAACCATTCACAGTTTTTGTGTGCAAATGAAGTCCGAATTTATTTAGTTGAAAAACACTCAGCTGGTGTCTTCAACAGTGAATGTGTGATGTTCATTAGTCAACATGAGCAGGCAAATCAGAAGTTTTACTGCTTTGCATTTGACTTCTGCGTGTGTGCTTTTGCTGAGTCATTGGCTTGTTGTACTGGCTAATATGTGGCATTCAAACTTGCTGAGTCATACTGCAGTGTTCCAGTTAGTTTTATGTCATGGTTAGTCAGTGACTGTGCAATGGCTGTATATCTATATATGTTTATATATTTTAGCTGTAGCTAAAATAAACAAACTTCCTGATTACTGCAGGTCTATAGCAACCAAGTATAAACATGCAATAACATATGGAGGACAGAACCTGCCAAAATAAATGAATAAATAAATAAATGACTCGATAAATAAATAAATAAATCAATAAATATGTCTTTAAATGTAGCAAAAATAATGAAAATTAAAAATACCTGTAGCCATTAATTAATTGAGAAAATGCAACATAAATTGATATATCTGTTTTAATTTGCTTCTTTATTTATCTATCTTTGTATTAATTCCTTTATTTATTTACTCTTCTGTTTAATTTTCCCTTTTATTTATTTATGTATTTATTTTGTATTTATTTATTGAGCCCCCTCATTTGTATAATGAGGCAGAAATGCATAAAGAAATGTATAACAAAATCAATACAATAATAAATAAGTTGGGGAAATAAGTAAGGGGTGAAATGCAAAGGGAAAATTGTGCATTAATAAATAAATAAATGAATGCATAGATACATAAATATAAACATTCTTTTAAAAATAAATGAATAAATTAAAAAAAATGCAAAAAAATAATAATAATGCAAAATTAAATGCATTAACAAATGAATACAAATAAATACATAAATGAATAAATAAAATAGAAAATTAAACAGGAAAGTAACTAAATAAGGGAATTAATACAAAGATAAATAAATAAAGAGGCAAGTTAAAACAGAAATATCAATTTATGTCACGTTTTATCAATTAATTAATGGCTACATTTATTTTTAATATTATTTTTGCTACATTTAATGACATTAATTATTTATTTTTGATTTTGGCAGGTTTGGTCCGTACATTGCTTATCTACAATACTCTCAGCTTCACCCCCCCCCTCTCTCTTTCTGTTTCTCAGGTAATGGCCCATCAGGCATCTGTCTGTCATACCTGTTGTCAGGTTACACCCCCTACCTGTCACCTGAGGCATCGCACCCCAATCCCCTGCTGCACAGCAAGCTGGGAGAGCAGCCTCACCTGTCGCTACTGGAGCAGGTAACACACAAACACGCGCATGTTTATAGACAAATCCAGCGACCACTTTATGTTCCACAATCTTCCGGTTACTTCCGGTATTTGTTTTAGTTCAAATAACGTCACATCAGTTCAGTGAAGGATCATAAATGTGTTCAGTGCCTCACAGTGTCTCTCGCCCTCTGTCTCTCCAGGATCTCGAGTACCTGTGCGAGGGCTTGGAGGGGCGATCGTCCAATCCCGTGGCCGTGCTCTTTGATTCGCTGCTGCTCCCCGACAGTGACTTCGGATTGGACCACACGTCTCCGTTGGAATGGCGATACGAGCCGGAGCGCGCCGTCCCTCATCTGGTGCTGGGGAAGGGTCCGCCTGGAGGAGCCTGGCATGTACGTAGATAGGATACTGACCATCTATGGATTATTGGGTGTACTTAGCCTCAGATTATGGCACAGAACAGGGATAATATGATCCACCAAACATGTTGGGCTTGAAGATTATATATCTGTTTTTGGCAGTAATATCTTGAAAATATTACATTTATCTTAAATAAAATGTCCTCACATGCTAACACCGATTATACAACAGGGTCTTTGTCTTTAGCCTTGAACTATGAAGACAAATTTACTTAGCAGACGTTACGGTAATGTGTGCAAACAAGCATCGTTTCCACAGTCAGCTGCTTATTTGCACACACTGACGCTGCAATGTGCACATGATGCAAGACGAATGTGACTGCAACCCAACAGAAGAGCAACACATGAAACTTATGAAACTTGAGAATACACTGAAAACAATGCAGCGGATGAATACAGCTGAGTGATTGTAATTGTGTGTGTTGTTGCCAGGCTATGGAGGGCTCCATGCTAACCCTGAGCCTGGCTAACTGGATGGAGCTTCCCGGACTCAAACTGAAGGACTGGATGAGAGAGAAACGCAGGTCTGTCCACAGTAAAACATCCATGTGACTCACATAACCACTCTTTATGTGTGTTAAATACACAACAGGGTTAATAAAACATGACACACATGTAGGACTTCAAGTCGTAATACATTTCCTGGGGTCCTTTTTCCAGAGAGGCTCGTTCACAGTTTTAAAACTTTAAATCAGAAAAAGACGCTTTATTCCAGTTTTATTCTACTCCCAGCCAACTGAGTCTCCATCATGGAGAAATATTAGAGTATTGTCTGATAGTTTATAATCTGTAAACATCCAAAACAACTTCAACAAATTTATCAACTAGCTGACGACCCAAACAAAATGTTGTTAGCTAGCTGACAACCTGAGCAAAATGTTGTTTAATAGCTAACAACCCAAACAAAGCGTTGTTAGCTAGCTGGCAACCTGAACAAAGTTGTTAGCTAGCTGAAGAAACAAATGTTTGCGAGCTGACAGTCTGTAGTTTGCATTAGTTAGCTAGTTAGCTGGGAAAGTTTCATGATTAGCTATTACACTAAAATGTGGTCTTAAATGAACCATTCTGAGAACTTGTGTTTGGGCTCACATTGAAGTCGTTTTGGAGCCACATTGAAAGCATTGTGATAGATTAAAGTCCTCTCTTATTACACCACCAGGATCACCAGACATATTAGTGAAATACTACATAAAGAAACATGAGCCACAGAGCAAAGTGTTCATGTGTTATTCTCTATTTGTTTTTCAAATGAATCCCAGCTGAGCTCCATTTGATTTACATAAAATGTTGTTCGTCATAACAATTAATTTGATAAGCAATTTTCCTTCCAAGAACCTTTCTACTTCCCATTCTGCACTTTTAGACGTATTATTTTACTAACAGTAGTCCTACAACGCATTACTTTTTCAATTGTTATAAATGTTATAATTAATGTAAACAACCTCTCAAAATCCAGTGAATATCTGGTAAATGGATTTGTTGGCCTCTGTGCCTTGATGATATATAAAAAAAACAGTCTTTTTTTGTGTTGTATTTAAATTTATCTGTTTGTATTTAAAGGTATTTTCATGTTTATTTTATTCCAGGAATGTTCGAAATGACCGTGCCACACCAGCAGAGATAGCCTCCTACTACCAGCACTACGTTTCCCAGATGTCCCTGGAGCAGAGCTTTGCCTGTGGAACCACCGTCACCTCGGTAACCAGACAGCCTGGCAACCAGGAGGGGTCGCCGTCCTGCTGGAGAGTGACGGGACTGCAGCGCAGAGAGGGGGAAGAGCTGGGAGGTACAGTGAATGAAAACCCTCCTGATTACAGCATGTTGTTTAAAAATGAGAGAAAATGCCACGTATTAACTTCCTATTTCCTCCTCCTTCTAGATGGTTCTGCTGTGTCAGAGGAGGTGCCTTTCTCCCTGTCGGCCCACAACGTTGTGTTGGCGACGGGGACCCACGACATCCCGGCCAGGCTCGGCGTGGAAGGCGAGTCCCTGCCCTACGTTTGCCACTCTTTCTGGGAGCTGGAGGCGGCCATCTCCCGCGGCGAGCTCGACCAGTCGTCAGACCCGGTGCTGGTGGTGGGGGCGGGGCTTACTGCTGCCGACGCAGTACTGGCCGCCCACCATCTCAACACACCCGTCTACCACGCCTTCAGGCGCTCGGTCACCGACCCCGGCCTCATTTTCAACCAGCTGCCCAAACTGCTCTACCCAGAGTACCACAAGGTGAGGAGAGTCGGGATACCTGGAGCTGCTGATGGTTTTCAATATTCAGTAGCTCCATTAAAATGCAAAAATAAAGAAATTTAATGTATTCAATGTTTGCTCCAGGATATTGGGAAAGGAGAGCATTATAACCTTTATTTTTTTGTAATAAGACTAGTCTATATACAATTTACAGAAAAGCCACATGCTTCATAAAGGACGTAAACAATTAGTTGATTATCCAAATTATTGACGATTATTGTTGTCTCACCATGTCAAGCTAACGTTAGCTACACTAGCTAAGCAGTGTTAGCTTAGCTGACGTTACTTGTTTAAGCATGTCAGGCTAACGTTAGCTACACTAGTTATAACGTTAGCTACTTTTTCGTAATACGCCCTGTCTTTATAGAACTTACAGAAAAGCCACATGCTTGAAATGTGAAGTAAATTATTAATGATTAATTTCCCGCTTATTGACAAATCAATTATTGGACCAATTGATAATTCGACTAATGATTTTTTTCCTGCTTTGTGGCAACAGAAACAGACTTTTTAAGGCTGTCACTGTTAAATACACAAATTACATCGAACCCACTCTTTCCTATCTTTGGCGTCTAGGTTCACCAGATGATGATTCAGCAGCAGTACCAGCCGAACCCGCCACCACAGAACCACGCCCAGAACCTCCATGACCCCTCTACTCCTTTCTCCCTCCCTCCCTCCTCCTCCAACACCTCTTCATCCCCCTCCTCCTACCCGGGTTACCTGAGCTTCCCACGCTACAAGGTGGTGGCGTTCCGACCCGACCGGAAGTGCGTTCTGGAGTCAGACTCTGGCCAGCGCACGGTAGTCCAGATCTCAAAGGCGCTGGTTCTGATCGGCGCCCACCCCAACCTTTCCTTTCTGGCCGAAAATGGCCGCCCACTTGGCATCATCCCCAAGGAGCCAATCACGTGCCGGAGGAACCCGGTTGAGGTGGACCCATTCACGAACAAGGTGGTCGCGGCAGACGGGCCGGGCATGTACGCCATGGGGCCGTTAGTCGGCGAGAACTTTGTCAGGTTCCTGAAAGGAGGAGCGCTGGCTATCGCTAGCGACCTCGCCAAGACTCAGAAGGAGGGAGATTTGACCACGGACAGATTAATGGACCGATGGGTGGACAGACAGGTGACCACACAGACACAAGCAGAGGTTTGTGTTCTGGATTCGTAGCAGGTTTCCTGGGATCAAGCAAACTGAACCATTCTGATCTGATCCGAGCTGATAGATCGACACAAAACAGGAACTGCTGCAAACAAAAGCCACAGGTTTTCCACACATCACAAAGTAGGGAAGTCAAACACGCTGCTAAGTTGTTTCAGGGTGTGAAACGGGCAATAAGTGTGCTCTGCGACTGGACTAGCACTGGTGTGGACGGGTCTGATACCGTATTGGATCTACTGTAGATCTGGTCAGCCACATCTGATTATCCTGAAGAGCAGCTTGAGAAATGCTGAGAGTTGAGCTCCGACAGAACCAGGTCATACATAAGTTGGAGTTAGAAGGAGACTCTGAAGTGAAAGACGTGATGGTGCGTTCGGGTCATCATCAAAAAGTTTGAAATGTACATGTTGACCACATGGTAGTTGTTCTGGACTCCACCATCACTTTA
This sequence comes from Sebastiscus tertius, assembly GCA_916701665.1. NCBI lineage: Eukaryota > Metazoa > Chordata > Actinopteri > Perciformes > Sebastidae > Sebastiscus > Sebastiscus tertius. The sequence continues at coordinate 37,187 of CAKAOH010040439.1, forward strand.
TGTGTTGTGATCAGGGTTGGAAATTAACAACAGCCACCAGCCAAACGCTGGTAAAATATGCAAGTGGCTGCTAGATTTGCTTCACTCACCAGGCAAAAAAACAATGGTGATCTATTGAGTGGCTGCTGGATGTTGGAATCCATCAGCCACAGTTGGCAGGAGGACAAAAAAGTTAATTACCAATACTGGTTGTGATGTTTCACACCAATACTGGACTCTAGAGGCTCATGCCAATATCTGCATTTGAGTATTTTAAAACATAAATATTTGAATCGATTGACAGCCTTACTTTTAAGTGTTTTTTCATGCTAAAATCAGCTAATTATTCTGGCTGTAGTTTGACCTTCAACATATGATGAACACCTGACATATTACTTTTAAAAGACAGCTTAACATATTCAGGCTCATACAACCAAACATATGAGTTCATAACCTGTAAACATGACTTGGTCACATGACAAATTTTAAACTTTACGAGTGTATGAGTACCGACGGAAACAGAGGTGGAGGTGTGAGATGAGTGGAAATAAGGAATCAACAGAGGCAGAAAGAGAATATTTAAAGAAAGGGATGAGAAAACAAATCCTGGTGAGAGCCTCCATCACTACAGTAACTTCCTGGTTAAAGTTTAACCAATCAGAATCATACGTGACCAAAACAGCCTCACTCTTTTGCTAAAAATGTACAATGGGGATGACTAAAGTTAGTGGAAAACGTTTTCCAACGCTACACTGTCACAGTTTTCCACAAAACTTCTTTCTTTGTATCATTCTCCATGTATGTGTTTGTATTTTATGGGTTTTATGAATCTACGGTGCTTTATTTTTCTATGTCGATATGATTTTAGTCAACTGTACCTACCTGATATCTTTGGTGATTATGAAAATCTTTATACTTCACAAACAAAAGATAAACATCTATATTTTTTCATAATTTCTCTCAGTGAAAATGTTGTAATGTCAGAGTTTGAACAATAATATAAAGTTGAATGAATGATTTTTAAGTCCTATTTGCATCGGTGCGGTCTAATTAATGGATGTTATTCCCACATGAATCTACCACTTCTGTAACTTTGTTATAATAACAGAGGAAATTCTCTTCTGTTTTGGTTTTGCAGTGCAAATTATATATATGAAATACATTTTCTCAGTATAATTTCGATTTTCTTTGCTACTTCATCATGTACTTTTTATTCTATTATTGAACTTAAAGTTCCTGTTTTGCTTAATCAGGATGAGACACGTTGATCCTGTGCAAACATTCAGGAAACACAGAGTTCATTAGTGCTTTCTGTTGAATATTAGTCCCAATGCAAATACGGTTTAATGTCGTTCTTCTTTATATTGTAAACACACTGTCGCAGAGCGAGTATTTCACTTCTCTTGTGTGCTTCATCTTTGATCCTCAGTCTGACGAAACAGCTCAAACATACATAACTGCCCAAACTGCTCTACCCAGAGTACCACAAGGTGAGGAGAGTCGGGATATCTGGAGCTGCTGATGGTTTTCAATATTCAGCAGCTTCATTAAAATGCAAAAATAAAGAAATTTAATGTATTCAATGTTTGCTCCAGGATATTGGGAAAGGAGAGCATTATAACCTTTATTTTTTTTTTGTAATAAGACCTGTCTATATACAACTTACAGAAAAGCCACATGCTTCATGAAAGACGTAAACGATTAGTTGATTATCCAAATTATTATATTAACTATACAATAACTGCTTTAAAAAAAAAAAATAATAATCAAATAATGTATTTTTTTTAAAAGCTAAAGTTTAGTGTGGCTGTTTCTGCATGTTGACGCTAAATTGCTTCCAGAGTTTGTGGGTCAAACATGTAAAATGCTGAAGATGTTCCTTAGTTTCATTAAGCAGGATACGAAACACTGTAATGGTACGTGTCCACGGGGGCGTTATTTAACGTGAGGGATCTCCTCGCTTCCCAGCATTGGACGCTTGATGGGCTGTCATTAGACACAAGGCACCTGATTGGACAAAGACTTTCCCTTGTGGGCTGCTGCTCCCAGCTTTAAAACCGGAACCAATATGGCTGCTCGTTTGGAAACTTTCTTCTCTTATTTCACGAAAATAGTTGACAAATGTGTTTCTGAAAATATTTTATGAGAGAAATGATCCATGCAGTTGATGAATCTGTCTTTATTTTGGATCGACAACAGTTAGTTTCCAGAGGAGGTGAGTCGCGTTGGACGCCCGTGATTTGAATAAAGTAGCCTCAACTTTATGCGAATGAGGAGCGGGCGACGTGACGGTTCATCTCGAATTGCGCCGCCACGCTACCAGAATGCATTGCACGGCTGCTTACATAGACAATGGGAAGCGTGGAAAGGACGAAGCCTGTGGACACGTACCTTAACTCAGCTCCATCTGCAGATTGTTTTACCTCCAACCTGCTATTTGCATACGTGCCAACCCTCCCGATTTTCCAGAGAGACTCCCGTTTTTCATCGCTAAAGTGATAAGTTGATGGATCCAGTTTGATTTAAAATATTAAAGCATGAGGCTTGTTATATATTTGTTATTGTCAACAAATGGTTACTTCCTACTGAAGACATCTTTAAAGACAAGTCACAAATATCAGTAATTTCCTCAGCTGCTCACTGTAGTTTCTATCAAACAAACAGGAGGAAATAGAGACTTTGTTGGGGACTATTTTCAGCGGCGTATTAATCCCCATGTGGTGCTCTAGTGAGTATTAGTGTCAGCAGGACGGTGTATGAGAGACTGAGTCAGAATAAACTACAGTGTGTGTGTTCATGGTGATGAAGGAACAACAGTGACGCTCATTGATGTGTCTTAATGGAGCTACGAGTACCTCCAGGGGTACTTTGGAGTACTGCAGGGGTTTTTGAATGTTAATGATCTGCAGATTGTGTTCAATTGTACTCAAGTTATCAGCTACTTTATGGCCTTTGCTTACAATATACCAACATTTTTATATTGAATACCACATTTTAAACTAAAAGTTACAAAAACAAAAGTAAGAGATTCTTTACTATTATATACTGTACATGAAACACAGAACTAGAACTGCAACTAACCTGTTTCTTTTCATTATTGATTAGTTTGCCAGATCATTTCATTTTAATTTTCATCTCAATTAATCAATTAACTGTTTGTCTATACAGTAATAATTCCCATCACAAGCTTCAGGTTGTTTTATCCGACTCACAACTCCGACCAACAAAACTCAAACATACTCAGTTTAAGGGGTGTAAGAAAATCTAAAACAAATCGAATATCACAATATTATGTTTTCTCATACTGTATTGATTCTCAAAACAACTGTATAATTTTTTAATTAATAGTTTACATGCAAAGATTAACTCAGTCAATACTTTATTTGATTTGTAAAGAGATGCGTCCTCTGAGTGTATTTCTCCTCTCAAAGTATAGTGCCGTAATGTTGGATGTTACAGAGAATTTGATAAATGCAGATCAACTGTTCTGATTGCATAAAGAAGTTTGTATTACTCAGATTTTATACACATGGTGGTGTGTTCTTTTTACTATGACAGTTTTCCTAAAATTAGATTAAAGAATTGCATTATTTTACCTTACTTATCGTGATCCACATCGCCAGATTCTTGCCGATACACATCCATATTCAGTTTATTATCACGGAAGACTCAATGAAACAGCCACATTTGAGGAGCTGTAATCAGACAATGAAACTACCAATTGATTATGCTTATAAACATTTTGTCAATCGATTAATTCATTAACTGGCGAATCGTTTCAGCTCAACCACAGGCAGGCTGGTGTTTTTAATAAGTTGATAAGAGAACATCCTATTATTTCATGTGTGTATTTATTTAATACATTTATCGTGTCTGAGTTAGATTGAGGAGCCAACGGTGCCTTAAAAGACATTATTCACTGAAGTTTTTTTGTTTCACTGCAGAATGAACGCCTTTGTTTAACACTTGTTTGTATGGATGGGGTGATTTATATATGGTTTATAATAACTTTCCATCTGTATCGACACTCTTCATTTGTCTGTGTTTCTATTAAAGTGACGTTTTTCATCAGTTTTGTTGTGTTTCTCTCCTTTTGGACTGTGTTTTCTCCATGTTATCTTATTTAATTGAGAACAATTACTGTTGCTGCGAGTGGCCATTACGCTAAAACAGTATGTGAGATATTTGAGGATGTCCGAGACCTTAGTATGAAACCAATAGTACGCAAATTGCATACTTTTTCCGGTGAAATATTACAGTATGCAACTGTGTGCAAAGGCTGGACCATGGCGCTGACACCTGACACTACTGCGGCATATTATCCCACAATGCAATGCGGTACTGACAACACTGGCACAGGTTACCGTGGTTACACGTCTGTAACCGGCGAGGAGGCTCTCAGGAAGTGACGACATACGTTAAAAGAAAAGCGACATACTACTGTTTATTCACATAAAAGTATGTTGAACGATACACATGTTGAGTTTGTAGTGAATAGTATGAGATTTCGGATGGTCAGAAGAAGAGTTTTTTCGGGTTGTGTAGTGTCGCCAGGCGGAACTAATGCTCGGGGACAGTTGTTCCGGTCGGACCTTTACGTCTGTGCACTGACGTATAAATACAAATGTTTTGGCGGGCTTCGGGAACATTCGGATCACGCTGGCTGGTACCTCCTGCGAACAAGTGGTGGATGTGAGTAGACTTTAGACAACGTTGCGGTATTCATGTCGTTTTAGGAAGTTCTCGTCTTCAAGGGCACGCTATCGGTTAAAACGGTTAAAAGAAATGTTAATAATTAATTAAGAAGCTGAGAAAAACTCGTCACTTGAAGGAGAAAAGCTGGCCCACCTTAAGAGTCTGAGCCGGAGTTACAGAACAAACATTCTCATTTTACAGCTAAACCTGCACTACAAGATGACTCTGGAAACATCCGAGGAGAGAAATAGACATTAACGTAACATAATATTGATTCATATTTGATCAGCGCTGTCTAGTTTGACCGTTTGGTCGGAGTTCAGAGTGATTGACAGCCGGCTCTCATAGACGGCAGCTGGACAGCAGACCTCAGATGCCGTTAGGAGAACCGGAGGACACAGAGGGACATGATGTTTTTGAGGTTACCTGTTTCATGTACCGCTGTCGGGATATAGCGACCGTTTTATAAAAATACAATTTTTGCACATTATGCAGAATAATGTATATTATTGGATTATACTTATTGATGCATTAATGTGTTCATCATTTTAATGTTGCAGCTGGTAAAGGTGGAGTTAATTTTAATGACATTTTATACTGCTGGGTTGTTTAATCTATAATAATACATAATTTATTTGTTGATTATATTTTGTATTAATAATCTGAATTTGTAAAGTTATTAAATCAATGTAGTGGAGTAAAAAGTACAACATTTCCCTCTGAGATGTAATGGAGTAGAAGTATCAGAACATGTAACAAGTAAAGTACAAATACCTCAAAATTGTACTAAAGTACAGTACTTGAGTAAATGTACTTAGTTACTTTCCACCACTGAGTACATGTTATACTGTTGTGTTTTTCTAAGCATTCTTTACTGCTCCTGTTGGAATAAAATAATTGTTGATTATTTAACTGAAAAGTAGTAATGTTTTTGATACCTTCACTTTTTCGCATTAAATCATACCGGGATGTTTTCTGAAATTGATTGGATGTGGCACAAATGTCTTAAAAGTGTCTCACATGTAGGAATACCAGAGGACACAAACAGTTGACTGGCACTATGCCATCTGGGAACCCGAAGCAACAACCTCATTGCATCATTTTAAGCCACTATGAGCCTTCGCATACTACCTTTCTTGTAGCTAAACCAAAGATGAGCTGTGTACAAAGGCATGCAGAAAGCTCTAAATAATGAACATTTTACATTTACAGAACACATACTGAACTTAAGAAGCAACATATTTGTTATTTTTTTTGTGATTAACCCTGTCAAAGGCCTTAGATGCATCAATAAAGCACATAAATACAGTGGAGTTTTGGTTTCCATATTCAGCAACCATTTCCTTTCGAGCAGAGGTCTTCAACATTTTTCAGGCCAAGGACCCCCAAACTGATGGAGAGATGGAGCAGGGACCCCCTACTATATATACTGTATAAAATTGTGTTTTATATTAAACTGGCCTTAATGCCATGTATAAATGTACCTTGTTATTGTGCATTCAGTACTAAGCTATTCAAATAACACACAGGTTCATATATTCATGTTTTTATTTGAAACATGTGCAAGGTACAGTGAATAGGGTGGCCATGCCACTGCCATTTATAAACATACCTTGTTAACTGATACCAATGCCAATATCAACAATGGGATGTCTGCGCTTACCCTCGTTAGCTGCTACATCAGCAGCAGGTGCCGCCTCGCCACTTGCATTTTCACCGATGGTTACTGAGGTGGAGGGTATCTCTCTTGTGCTTGTGGAGTTTTTGGTCAAGTTACAAAACGATCCATTTTCGCTCATAACAATGTACATACACTTGGCATAATAATATGCTGCCCTCAGTAGTTGGCTGTTGTGGATAGGAGCTGCAGTGTTTTTGACCTGGAATATCTGGCAAAAATGATTGCACAAGGATTCGAGGGTGAAGTAAATGTCGTTTTTTATTTGTTATGCTCCTTGTGTTTTTTTTTTTACAAAGGTATCTTCTTTTCAAATAATATTGCTGCGTGAGTCCTTGAGTGTGTTCCAATCCACGTACTTCCTGAAGTACACTTCAATGTAGTGCACTTTGTGCACTATGTACTCACTTGAGTAGTGCGTAAATTTCAGCGGGGTGGGGTCGTCTCAAATCGAATACTCTGCGGCGCACTGACCAGAAATGACGATCGCAACATTTGACCGCGGCTCGCTACCCGCCAAAATATCTTCAGAAAAAAAATTAAAACAGAGTGGAAATTATGTTTCCAACGTCGTCTCCTACGCCTACGATGTGTCCTCATGTTGGCTGAAAATGCGCCGGTATGTTTACGTATTGTATTGTTTTATTCTGTTATCTACGTATGTTTGAATAGTGCTCGTGGCTCTGCCCCTTCCGCTACGTAGCCAAGATGGAGGCAGTTGAGTGTGGAAAGTGTCCAGCGTTCCACACTCAACGATCTGACCGTTTTGAGTACAATATCCGGGTACTTTGAGTGCACTGCATTTGCCGTACTACCCAATTGGAACGCACTATGCACTCAAAATAATGAGTATGTAGTACAGAAGTATGCGGATTGGAACACACCCTGTCTCTGGGATCTTGGTCAGACTGAGTAGGCTCTCGGCCAATCACGGGGAACCTGACAGAGCCAGCGTGTAACATGTGGCCTTGTGATTGGCACAGCAGCATAGGGGCAGCTCCTCCTCTTTGTGTACAAGAGGCTTGGAGGAACATGTCTAGGCTAGTCTCGTGCTGTGAAGTGAACAGGTGCGCAGCTTGAGAGAGCGCCTGTGTGTTGCTGAATGTGTGCATTGCTGACTGAAAGATAATGTCTTCTGCCTCCATTTATCTGTTCGCTACAATATGTTGGATTCATGTTAATGTGTATTTAAAGACATTTAAATCCAATATCAAGTAAATGTACAGTGGACGTTTGTGCATAAATAACTGCTGCAGCTCCTCCAGACCAACAGAGGTTTTCTGTGTCTTGTGGAGTGACGGGGCTCCGCAGCAAGAAACGTTATAGTCTCCGACCGGGTGCCAGTGTCTCCCTCCAGTTGCGGTCGGAGACGATAAAGTTTCTCGACACTAGGATCAGCAGTGATTCATGGAGAGGGACTTATAAGCGGAGCGAAATGCCTGTTGATGCGCAGAAGGAACTGTGTAGAGTCAAAACGACATGTTAGATGTGCACATAAGCACGGAGGGTTCTGTGGTTTAAAACTACACTAAATGTAACCAGCGGATATCTGTTGCGTCGGTACGTAATTGTGGCCTGACTGCGCGCAACATCACTCTCTATAGAGACTGTAGCGGTGCGCTTTGCTGGCTCTCTGTATACTTATCTCATGCGCACAAATTAATTAATGAGTGCAACATAATAAACGTCTATGTAAGTATAATATTATTTTAATTGTATTGAAAACCGGGACAATTTGTTAGTGACTGACAGATATGTGGCGAGACTCGGGACACGTCAGCTTGAAACCGGGACCGTCCCGGAAAAAACGCGACGTCTGGTCACCGTAGGTACAACACATGCGCAGTAAAATCTGGTCTGCCCTCGCCGAAATTGAGCCAATCGCAACACATGACCGCAGCTTCAGTTACAGTGCGCATACCCCATACCCCAAGACCCGTGTCTGCCCGTGACCCAGCCTCCTTTCCATAGGCCTTGTAGGGTTGACTGCCTGCTAAATGAATGCTCCCGGACGGTGAACTGGAGACAGTGAACGCAGCATATGCTCCCGTATGGGTGAACTGGGGACTCAGTTCAAGTTGTCTGGTCTATAAAGAGATGTATAAAGTACATACGAAAGATAGATACCTATATAAGGAGACGCTGACAGAAACAAAGGAGTGATATATTACAAAACTGAAGTTAGTTAATGATATTGATCTTTATGAATTAGGAGGACTTTACAGTCACTGATGAGTCAGCAGTTCAAAACAGTTCTTGAAGTGTAAATAAGTGCCACTACTCTCTTATTCACATGTTGGTATCACTTTGACTTATTTCTATTTATTCATTATTTTTTTAAACATGTTTTACTGTCAGTCATAATCATCTGTGCTTTTATTGCTATTCTTATTCTTGGGCTATGCATCTTCTATAGTTGGCCTATGATACGCCAATAATATTCACATTGGAACATTAGAGTTACGGTGGTGTGTTTGTATATACAGGGCTCTAAACTGCGACCAAAATGATCGCATATGTGACCTTTTTTTTGGGAGTGTGCGAGTAAAATTTTTACCTAGTCGCATTGTGCGAGTGCATGATCATTACTATTTTGGTAACAAGGTAAGAGCGTTGGATATTGCAGATGAAAGCGGTGCTTTTTGTTCCTCACTGGCGCAGCCTCTCTCTCCTCCTGCACTCCCCTCATCTGTGTAAACTTACGATGATGAAAATGACTGCACGTTTTGTGTAGCGCACCGTTATTATTAAACCTCCGTGACAACATAAACACACACACGCATACACACACACTGACACATACAACATATACCGACGGCCTCTGATCTCAGGAGCTGCAGCGCCAACGGGGAATTATTCTCAAGTCAGTGAGTTAAACTTTCTAGTAGTTACCAGTAACGTTACAGTTAGCTACCGGTAGACTGTTGGATGGTAACGTTACCAGTCGACGTTTGCAATCAGTGAGTGAATTGACTATAACGTTACGTTAACGAGGAGTCAAAACTCCGCCACAGCTCAGATGTTACTGATATTAACCACTTATTTACTTACTTATTCCTCTCTTCGTCCACTTTGGGTAACAAGGCTGCAATGAATGAATTTAGTCCGTACCAACATGCTGCGTCTCTCCTCATGACAGCAATGGCAATAACAAACCACAGCTAATGGAAAAAAGTTAATTTCAGACCCTGCTCACGCGCATCACACACTGCAGGGCGCCAAAGTTTCGCTGTTCACCAAAATGAAGCGGTCTATCGTTGATTATTTTAAAAAAACAAATGAGGAGAGAAAGGAGGAAGCTGGTGGTGAGGGAGAGTCTAACAGAGGTCCCATCTCAGACACCCCCAATGATGAATGTGCAACAGGCACGAATAGACTGGCTGACAGACAGGTGAAGAAAAAGAAGTACCACTTTCAGCCACAATGGCTAACACAGTACCCGTGGTTACGGTACGAGGGGAACACTGCTGTGTTTTTATTGTAGGCAATGTGGTCCGTCCGTTGCAGGCAACTCTAAACTTGTTAGTTAAAATATTTTGCAAATATCAAGTTTCGAGGCATTGTCAATGTTTCACTGGGGTATGTAAATTAAGACAACTATTTATTAGCATGCAAGGTCATTTATTAATACCATGCTGTAACCCAAAAAAAAGGGTGCGACCAAATCATGTGCTTGTTCGACCAACTGAGAAAGTTGGTAGCACCAGTGCTACCAGTAGAAAAGTTAGTCTAGAGCCCTGATATAGTGTTAATACTAAAAGTGCTTTCTTGTGTTATTTGTAGTATCTGTCTACAATATATTATGGGATGTCTATAGGCTGGAATCAACAGCAGCCAGTCAGACAGGAGGTGTGTGGGAGCTCTTCATTCAGGTTTTAGGAGCAGTGTCCCAGTCATACTATACAGAGACACATTCTGAATTTATACACTGAATATAAGATACAAGGAGATATCGGGTTTAGCGGTCCACCCCAAGAAAATTTGACGGTTCACTTAAAACTATACAATTTTACATCATTTTGGACCATTATTATTACTAGTTAAGTTATTATTTTTATTATTTATCACAGCCTTAGTCTGAACATTTAATTCTTCCGTAAAATCATATTCTATAAATCAAGCAAAACATTGTCCTGATATGATAGCAATGTCACTCTCTATTACATAGAGTGGAATTCATGTACATAGACAAGAATTAAAAAAAATGTTTTCCTGATGGTCAGCATGAAATCAATTCGTATGTAATCCACATAATTGTGAACCGGTAAGTATAAAGAGTGGTGGAGGTCATGGTGGATGGGTGGTCAAAAAACACAGGAGACCTCAGTTCAGAGTTGATTTATTTGTCACGTAACTTCCGAACTTTAAGATGCAGAACTTCCAGAATTATTTAAACACAAACCAAGTTGATCCTAAACCTAAGTAAGTAGTTTTATTTTGAAAAGACTGGAGCGGAAATTGAGTTGTGCGTCATGTGTTGCTGGACATTCGTAGGAAAACGCACAAAAAATAGTCAAGTCAAGTCAATTTTATTTTGTATAGCCCAAAATCACAAATTTGCCTCAGGGGGCTTTACAATCTGTACAGGATACGACACCCTCTGTCCTTTACAGTATGACCCTCTCATCGGATAAGGAAAAACTTAACCAAAAAAAACTTAACAGGGAGACAAAATACAAGAAACCTCAGGAAGAGCGACAGAGGAGGGATCCCCCTTCCAGGATGGACAGACGTGCAATAGATGACGTGTACAGAGTAACAACATAATGAAAACACAACATAGACAATCCATATGACAAAAAATAACACATATAATGTGAACATTATGTGAGAAGGTGGATCCAGGAGGATGTCAAGCAGCTTCCCGGCGTTGCCAAACAGATAAAGCTAGAGCAACACATTGAGAGTCGTGCAGAGCGTCATGAAAAAAGGGGAATTCGTTTCTATGTACACGAATCAAATAGATTAAATTTCGTGACTATTTCACAAACTGCTGTGAGACTGTGTTGTATGGAGGGCAGAGAAGAGTACAGGCAGCTTGTGAGAAGTTCTGGTATGCAAGAGAAAGTCACGGTATGCCAAGGAGTCAAATGTAGAAGTACATACATATGTACACATACACGGATTACCTATTTCAAGACGAAAACACGCCACTGTTTTACTGTTTTAAAGCCTACAAAGCCTACTTTTTTCTTCATTTGCCAGATTAAATGGAATGATCGAATGATCGGATGATACGCAGACCTTCTAACTTCCCGGTGTGTTAACAACGTCCGTCAGAGAGAAAATGGCCTCTGGATTAGAACAGGATCTCTCCTGTTCGGTCTGTCGGGACATCTTTAGAGATCCTGTCTGCCTGCCATGTAGCCACAGCTTCTGTAAAGACTGCCTGCAGAGATGTTGGAGAGAGAAACAAGCACAGGAGTGTCCACTTTGTAAGAGCACATCTCAAATGAGAAACCCGCCATGTAACCTGGTACTGAAGAACCTGTGTGAGTCGTTCTTACTGGAGAGATCTTCAGAGACTCTCTGCAGTCTGCACTCTGAGACACTCAAACTCTTCTGCCTGGACCATCAGCAGCCGGTGTGTCTCGTCTGCAGAGATTCAAAAGCACACGACAACCACAAGTTCAGACCTGTCGATGAAGCTGCACAGGATCACAAAGAGGAGCTGCAGAAGTCCCTGAAGCTCTTACAGGACAAACTGAAGTTCTTCAAACAAGTTAAAGGAAACTGTGATGAAACAGCAGAACACCTGAAGGTCCAGGCCCGACACGCAGAGAGGCAGATTAAGGAGCAGTTTAAGAAGCGTCACCAGGTCCTAGAAGAGGAAGAGGAGGCCAGGATGGCAGCACTGAGGGAGGAAGAGGAGCAGAAGAGTCAGATGATGAAGGAGCAGATGGAGGCTCTGAGCAGAGAGATAGCAGCTCTTTCAGACACAGTCAGAGCCACAGAGGACGAGCTGAAAGCTGGAGACGTCTCATTCCTGCTCAACTACAAGGCTGCAGTGGAAAGAGTCCAGCAGCACCCCCAGTTGGATGGTCCACAGCTGCTCTTAGAACTCTGATAGACCGGGCCAAACACATGGGCTACCTTACCTTACCTTACCTGGGACGTCGAGGTGGGGCAAAGTCCAGACTGGGTCGTCGTAGGTGTGGCATCAGAGTCTGTCCAGAAGAAGGGAAATCATCCGTGTGATGTATGGAGAATTGGGTTCCTTAATGGTGAATACACAGCAGTCTCCACATTAGGTACCCTCGCTGTCCTCCCAGTGATGAAGACGCTCCAGAGGATCAGAGTTCATCTGGACTGGGACGGAGGAAGACTGTCTTTCTCTGATCCTGACACACACCTTCACACCTTCACACACACTTTCACCGCCAGACTATTTCCATACTTTAACACTTCAGGAAATCGTCCGCTTAAAATCTCACCAGTGAATGCCTGCGCAGGAGTTAAACAGCTGAGTCCGTAAGTAGCCGTGTAATAAGCGGGATGTCGTAGCTATACCTGAGAGAGGGACCGCTGTCAAGCTGCTGCCGCTCCTCCTCCGTGATTTGGTTGTTTATTTGATTGTTTTGCTTCAACTCGTCTGCATACTGCTTAGACTGTCTGGTTCTTTGCTGAAGTAGTGCAACAGTCTGGTTATCCCTATGTGTTTGGTGCTACTGTGTATTACTTTACACTCTGTAGCCTGGAGCTAATTTCGCCGGTAAAGGGGCTCACCTGTATGGGACTCCGGGTCGGGTCTCCTGTGCTCACTGTGGCTGGATTCCCTGATCTGGCACACGCCTGATGGAAGCTGTCTGCTGCCGATCCTGCCTGCTTTCCTGGGTTCCAAGTGATTCCTGTGGTATTACAGCACAGTCCGTGGACTCATCCACTGGCTAACCTGCTATCCAGTTAACCTGCTGCACGTCCCATCGGCGTGTTTTGGTCTCCTCGCCCGGGTGAAGCCTGCAGCTCTGCGGCTACAGCCAACACACTCGACCGCTCCACCTCTACCTGGCTGGCTTCGTAGCCTCATCATCTGGATTACAAAACTGTTGGATTACAGTGTTTTACAACTCTCCACTCCATCATGTTGGTCATCAAACTCCTCATCTGGATCGCTCTGTGTTTCACCGTCACAAGCGCCACCCTGCTGCTGAAATACTCTGCAACGGAGCTGTTGTCTCTCTGATCTCACTACACGATCCCTCCAGCTCTGCTTTCTCATCGGGACATCCTCAAACGACCCAGATATGTGCATCATGGATCACAACGGAACTTTCAGTTCACAAAGCACAACAACAACAACAACAACAACACGAGCATTCGCTCCCTCTGGTCTACTGAGCCCCACCCCCCTCGCACTGCCACCCGTCCTGTCAATCACAGTGTGTTGTCCCCCCTGCATAAAGCAGCCACCTATGCAGTACTTGACTGTTTAAAACTGGCTCTTTTTAACATCAGATCCCTCACTAGCATGGGATTGCTGGTTAATGAGTTTATAATGGACAACAAACTGGACTTTTTATGCCTCACTGAGACCTGGCAATAGCCAAATGATTTCTCCCAGCTTAATGACCCTGGCTCCCCTGAAACCCGCACAGTCTCCCTCACCTACATCGCTCCCTGGTACACCGCTGACCTCCGCCATCTCAAAACCACTGGCCGTCAACTAGAGCGGTTATACAAAAAGACTGGACTTTCAGTGCACATCCAACTATACACCGAACACCTACAACGTTACAAGAACGCTCTCTCCACTGCCAAATCCTCCTACTACTCCAACCTCATCAGTACCGGTCAAGGTAACACCAGAACCCTCTTCTCAACAGTAAACCACCTTCTCCAGCCTCCAAGAACCCTCCCCCCAAATACCTCCACTAATCACTGCACTGCCTTTCTGCAATTCTTTGAAAACAAAATCAACACCATCCACCAACAGCTGGCCTCATCCTGCACCTCCCCATGTGACCCACCCTGGATGGCAACCTCCTGCCAACCACTCATCAGCACCCTCTCTAACTTCACACCAACAACGGAATCAACTATCACTGAGCTCATCCTTTAGGCCAAACTCACTACCTGTCAGCTCGATCCCCTCCCCACCAACCTCATCAAAGCCTGTCTGCCCTCCATCTCCCCCATGATCGCAAGAATCATTAACTCCTCCCTCACCACTGGTATTGTACCCCCACCCTCAAAACTGCTGCAATTACAACTACTCTCAAAAAACCTGGTGCTGATCTGAACAACTACAGGCCCATCTCCAACCTCACCTTCATCTCCAAAACCCTTGAGAGAGTGGTTGCCGCCCAACTTCTCCCCCTCCCGTTCCCTCCGCTCATCATCAGCCGGACTTCTGACCACTCACGCCTCAGCACCATGGGAGCTAGGGCGTTCGGCTGCTCTGCTCCCAGGCTATGGAATTCACTCCCCCCACACATCCGGCAGTCTGTCAATATCACATCATTCAAATCCCTCCTTAAAACCCACCTGTTTAAACTGGCCTACTCTCTATAGTACTCATCAGCAGCCATCATATGTGTCTGTACAAATATGTCTCTGTCATGTCCTGTTGTTTTTATTTGTTTTATTTGTCTATGTTTAAATGTGTCCTTGGGTGTTCAGAAAGGTGCCACTAAATAAAATTATTATTATTATTATTATTATTATTATTATTATTATTATTATTATTATTATTATTATTATTATTATTATTATTATTATTATGTACAGCCAGCGGGTCATTGTTGTAGAATAAACCCCTTCTCTTCGTGTCAGGGTGCCGCATTGCCCTGTCAGGGTTTATTTCACAATGACCAGCTCGTTGTACTTTATCCCTTACATATCTAATCTACCGGTATCTTGCAAAATGAAAGCCATAACGTTAGCCTTTGTTTGTGTCTGAATGTAAACTATATCTACTACATTTAGACTTTTGAGTCTTACTCTCTGTGCAGTGTTTAGTGTTATCTTGCAGTAAACAGCCAGCAGATGGCACTCTTACTCTTTATCCTCCAGAAGTGGCGGCCTTGCTGCACATTCCCATTCCCTATTTCTGAAACTATATATATGCTGCATGTATTTATCTCTGTAGTTTGTAGTCTGTAGTCTTTAGTCTAAGATAAAATGGAATAAGGTGAAACTTTTTTGTTTCTTTGAGTAAACAAGAATAAGCATTAAAGGCCAAGAACATAGTTAAAGACGATTACATTTGAAAGAAAACAGTCACATTAAATCTCTGTACAGACGTCTTGTTTGTTGTTGCATCTGTTAAAGTCAAACTAAAATTACAATTAATTTATTTTAATTTATAAATACCAAAATTAAAAATCTTTTTTAATTTTTCTGTTGTCCGTGTATTGATGTTCTCCAAGAGGCCTAAAACACAAGAACAACATAGATTCAATCAGTCCCTCTGGGATTTTTCTGGCTTTTTTTGGGATTGTCACCAACAAACAACATTTTTATCACTAACAAATATTTTTTTTTCACTATTAGATACATTTTGTTTTACTTTCCACCACTGTAGATGTTATTTGTATACAACTCTTCATTGATCTGTTTTTGAAGACAGATCTGAATACAGCAGAAGAAATAAAAATACACAAGAACACACAAACAGCAGCAGAAACGATAACGCATCTTCTCAACATTAAAAGTTCAAATTCATCCAATGGGATGAGACTTTGAATTAAAGTCATGTGTAGTTCGTTACCTCATATGACCTCTGTGCCCTCTTTCACAAGCCTGCTACTGTGACTGAAAGGTGAATTCAATTAGTCAGTAAAGTAAAATCGGAACATGTGATTCCCGTAAGAGTCTATCAGCTCTGCTTTGATCACAGGTCAACAAGTAAACACTTCCTGTACCAAAATAAGAGTCTGGCTCACATTTAAACCAGCCCAGTCACACAGCAGTTCATGAAGTAGTGACAAAATATAATGTATTGATTTGTGTACATAGACATGAATCAATAAATTTTTTTTCATGATGGTCAGCACGAAATCAATTTGTATGTAATTCACGTAATTGTGAACCAGGAAGTATAAAGAGCAAACGTCACGTAGGGAGGAGGTCGGGGTGGAATCCAGACTTTCACCAGGAGGCTGCTGTTCATGTCCCGTGTGAAATCAGAAGTCAAAGTTGATTTATTTGTCACGTAACCTCCGTACTTAATTTACGCCACTTCTGGTGTTAATTTTAACCAAACCGCAACCTTTTCCTAAACCTAAGTAGTTTTGTTGCCTAAACCTAACTAAGTGGGCTAGTTTTTGTTACGAAACTTATGTACTGAAGTCAAAGCACTTCCGGAGTTATTTTAACCCAAACTGTGATCTTTTCCTAAAGCTAGCTAAGTAGTTTTGTTGCCTAAACCTAACCAAGTTGATCTTTTCCTAAACTGAACTAAGTTTTATTTTGAAAAGACTGGAGCCGAAATGGACAAGTGTTGCTGGATATTTGTAG
>CAKAOH010040440.1:0-37118 GCA_916701665.1 Sebastiscus tertius
GCAGAGCCAGAGCCAGAGGAGTGAGAGTAAGAGGAGGAGGACGGGGAGGACGAGGACGAGGAAGGCCAAGGACCGTAATCTCTGATAAGATCCGAGCCACTTTGGTTGACCATGTGGTCAACCATGGTCTAACAATGAGGGAGGCTGGGCAAAGAGTACAGCCAAATTTTTCTGTTGTTTTGTATGTAGACCACTGTATGTGCAACTTT
Organism: Sebastiscus tertius; assembly: GCA_916701665.1. Classification (NCBI taxonomy): domain Eukaryota; kingdom Metazoa; phylum Chordata; class Actinopteri; order Perciformes; family Sebastidae; genus Sebastiscus; species Sebastiscus tertius. Next base: position 210 of record CAKAOH010040440.1, read on the forward strand.
GTGTTGGTTGGGATGGACACTGTGTACATTGTTTTTGTGGGGAAAATAAAATATATTTGTTACCGTGTATTTGTATGTTCTGAGTATAAAAACAATATTCTAAAATATTTTACAACACACGTATGTATGTACTGTCTGTAGTAAGTGTAACACTGAACAAAAAAAAGGCCTAAGTCATTATGATGAATGGAGAAGAAGTGTTTTCCATTCATCATAGTGTTTTACATTGAGCACATCAAAGTTCAACTGGTTCTTATAAATGTCTATTCATATGATGGTTTGTGTGTGTCATTTGAAAACAAAATACCATTTTGAGAAGAAATAACATTGTTTTGAATGTAAAGTTTCATTTTGCAGGAGAATTGAGGGGTTTTGCCCATTGTGTGTGTGTTTTTTGATTTGTGTGTAGAGTTCTGAGAGTATGAGGCATGCTTTCAGAAAATGTGTGTAAACAATCGAGAAAAACTGTAACTGTACACTACTTGGCCAACGCCAAACAGCAAATGGACAAATTGAACAACTATCTGGCAGAGCATTTAGCAGCTAAAGAGCCAGGTATTTCCCTCAGGAGTTGGTGAAGACCAAAACAGAGCTAAAAGGAGAGTAAAAAAATAAGCAAATTGTTAATGGCTTGTTTTTTTGCATGTTGTACCCCCCCCCACCACCAAAAAAAATACAAAAATAAAATTGTTTATTTTATGTTTTTATTATAAAGTATGTCTGAAAAAACATAAGTTCTTTACAAGACTATACAAAATGTTACAAACTTTTTCTTAAAAGTTTACATCAATCCAACCACTTGCAAGTTTCTAAAATTATTAACTTTTTAATAGCATGCAGAAATTAACTTTTCACAATTCAACATAACATTTAAAGAGTAACTCAACACCCCTCTTAAAATCTGGACATCCAGTGGTTTCACTTCTCACCTTGCTGCAGTGATGTATCGGTGTACCACAGGACATTGTGACATCACTGTTGGGTGTGGTTACAGGTGCAACAGGACACATTTCTGACCACACCCAGGTGAAACATGCTTGAACCTTTCTACTAGAGACACCACTGCGATTAGTGTTAAGTTACTCTTTAATTAAAGACAAACGAGTCAAACAATCACATTTGTGATTATTACAAAAACATTTTTTTATGATATAATTAATATAAAAAGAGTTTGTTTTGTTGTTGGAAATCACAACCTTTCAGTTCTATATTTTTGCTTTCATATTTACATTGAAAAAAGAGGGCTCATTATCAAACACAGTGAATGTGACATTTGGGCTCAGAAACCTTAAACTGTAAATAGTTTTCACGTTATGTGTCTCCACCCAGCACATAGAGCGAAATAACTAGGAGACACAGAGAGGTGAAGTGGGAGAAATGGATCACGCGTTCACCACTGTCAAATACACTGCCTTTATCACTACCCTTATCCTCTGGGGTTGTGGTGGTAGTGGGGGTTGTTGTGGTGGTAGTAGGGGTTGTAGTGGTGGTAGTAGGGGCTGTTGTGGTGGTAGTGGGGGTTGTTGTGGTGGTAGTAGGGGCTGTTGTGGTGGTAGTAGGGGTTGTTGTGGTGGTAGTGGGGGTTGTTGTTGTGGTAGTAGGGGTTGTTGTGGTGGTAGTAGGGGTTGTAGTGGTGGTAGTAGGGGTTGTTGTGGTGGTTGTAGGGGTTGTTGTGGTGGTTGTAGGGGTTGTTGTGGTGGTAGTAGGGGTTGTTGTGGTGGTAGTAGGGGTTGTTGTGGTGGTAGTAGGGGTTGTTGTGGTGGTTGTAGGGGTTGTTGTGGTGGTAGTGGGGGTTGTTGTTGTGGTAGTAGGGGTTGTTGTGGTGGTTGTAGTGGTTGTGGGTGTAGGGGTAGTGGGGGCTGTGAGGTCTGAACAGTCAAAGTTTAAGTCGCTGTCAACTTCTGAGGAGACGTAGGTAACAAAGCCTGGTTGGCTGCTGCCAGTGATGCTGGTGATCCATTCCTGGTACTGGGACACACGGGTGTAACCTCCAGGATTGTTGGGCCTGGCGCAGCCATTGCCAAAACTCACAATTCCACTCTGGATCCATATACCACCCTTTTTGGTCACCAGTGGTGCCCCTGAGTCTCCCTGTGGAAAGAAATTGATAGTGGTTGGGATAGGGTATCTTCTAGTACCGGAAACACCCACCCTGCTGAATCCCATAATGCTGTTTGGTGGCTGTTAAAGTCTGACATCCTTGGATATAAATATATAAACCATTATTTTAATAAATACAGTGGAAGGCTTGCTTATTTTCACATCTGACGGAGAGTTCTGAGAACATTAATATCGTCTTCATCTCTGTGTGTGTTCAATGCGTGGATAGCTCTATGATGTGTTTAGCCTAGTTTAGCACAAAGGGGAAACAAAAAACAATATCTGTTCTTAAGAAGTTTTGTTGTTATGTCACCACCAGAAATTTTAGGTTACGTTAACAGTTCTTGCTACAAAGAATCAGCAACAAAACAACTGGGACAAACCATGACAACTTAGGTAAGCTAATGCTAACATAACTGGATAAAACTAGAGTAAAAGTAACAATAATCCAAAGACCAAAATGTGTATTAATTTTAGTCACACGTATGCATGAACTGCAGCTAATTTATGTCATTTTTAAGATTTCTGGGATATGAATTCAGATTTTAAGATTATTTTGTACACAATCTGCTGGATCAAATTTTGCATCTGAATTTGGAAGACAAAGTACATATTCCCAGGATGCTATTCTGCAGTTTACCCTGCTGTCTATCAACTCCCTGTAAAATACAGTCCTCAAGAAGGCATTACATAATAAATGCACAAAATATGGTGGTTACCGTGCATGCATCCTTGCCTCCAGCTCTCAACCCAGCACAGATCATGTTATCTGTGAGTCGAGGATGGGCACATCTGCACTCATTGTTTCCCACTATTGGTACATTCACCTCCTGCAGGATTTCAGGTGCTGAAAATGAATCTAATCAGAGATATTTCAAAAGGTAAGATTCAAAATGGTGTGCAAAAAAATATGATACACATCAGTATACATCATTGTGTGATAAAAGTGGTCTGTGAGCTTACCCTCCTGAGTATCTCCAAAACCAGCGACCCAGCTGCTTACCCCGGTGTGGAACGTGCTCCTTGCCGAGGCTAAGCACACCGGTTGTATGTAGTCCGTAAAATTCACCGGGGCCGACAGCTTCAGAAGACATATGTCGTTTTCGTTGGTCAGGAAGTCGTAGGAAGGATGGCATCGGATCATATCAAGTCCCCGTGACACTTCATGCAGGTTCGGACCTGACTGGCTGTGGCGGCCCAGAAAAACCCTTGTGGTCTGGGTGTCACTTCTACAAGACAAAGAAGTCAAATAATAGAATGTTTAAGTATATTATTCACCTTCAGCATCCAGAGTACTAGCTGAGTGCTTACAGTGCAAGCCAGACCACCTACAGATGCAGAAGTCTAATACGTTTCAAATGGTGAGAAATCCCATATTGTGTACCGCTGACCACCAAGGGTACAGAGACTCTGGAGGGCTTCTAAAGTGGCACTTTAAAAGCTTGTTTCGTAAATTTCAATGTAATGTTATCCCTGTCTTACCAAATCAATCCAAACTGTCCTCATCAGTAGATTTTGTTTGCTTGAGACAGCTTTGAAACTATTTAAAAGTCAAGGATACAGGGCTGCAACAAACACTTATTTTCATTGTCAATTCATCTGTCGATTATTTTCTTGATTGTTTGATTAGTTGTTTGGTCTATAAAATGGTGAAAAATGTCGATCAGTGTTTCCTAAAGCTAAAGATGACGTCCTCAAATGTCTTGTTTTGTCCACAACTCAAAGATATTCAGTTTACCGTCATAGAGGAGGAAAGAAACCCGAAAATATTCACATTTAAGAAGCTGTAATTTTTTTTTTCTTTTAAAGAGACTCAAACTGATTAATCCATTATCAAAATAGTTGGCGATTAATTTAATAATTGACAGCTAATCGATTAATTGTTGCAGCTCTACAAGGGTATTTTGATAATTACATTGATCCTCCCATCTGGTGCTTTTTCTACAGTGAATGTTAGTGGTGTGTTCCAGTTATGGACATACAGGTTGTTATTTTTTGGAGGTGGATTGTGGACCCATAATTCTTAGCTTCATCTATGATGGCAGGTGACAAGAAGCAATGTGTGGGATGCAGTATGACAAGAGACCTCCAGAATCTGCTTTCCCTTCCTTTTAGATGAGGTGAAAGTAGCAACACTGCTGGCCTGCATGTGTGGATTCTGCTTTTTTATGATTATTGTTAAACATGTTAAAGTAACTTGCAATATTTACATCACATAGATGTTAATTAAAGTCTGCTTTCCCTGATATTACTTATCTCTATTAACAAAAGTTAACAAACCAGAAAAATGTAAAGGTCATAAAGGAGTGATCCCTCACCCGGTTACGCAGTGAGCAGCTGTCAGCACCCACTTGCTGTGAATTAGCGACGCTGCACAGAAGTCAAGGCCATCACTGGATAAACTGACCTGCCAGGGCCAAGATCCCGGAGATGCATTTACACCTCCCACAATTCTGGTGTTTCTTGCAGCATGACCACATGCTGACAGAGAAAGGAGAAGAGAGTTAAACACGGAGTATATGCAACGTGGCCGCTACATAGCTGACAGGAGGAACACAGCTTTAACAACTTGTAATGTTGGATGCTTACCTGGAATCATTGAATGACATCCTGAAATTTAGAACACAGAAAGAAATATGTTAAAAAAAACACGTCTTTAGGGTGACGCAGATGATGACGTGCACATTTGCGAACACATACCAAAAAGAGAATAAGCAAATATTTGAAGGTCTAACTGTGGCCTACTTTGTTGTAGGCAGAAATCGCCACTTCTGAAATGTTTTGGAAAAATCTGAGGATCAAGTTTGTGGAAATGATCTTTTTGAAGTTAACACAGCTTTTTAAGGTGACCCGATAGCCGACTGGTTAGGGCGCATACCACATGGGTGTAAATGCCCTGAGCAGCAACTCCCGACTGGCCGAATCATTTGCTGTCATTCCCTTACTCTCTTTCCACTATCACTATTAAAAAAATAAAGACATAATATGCCCCAAAAATAACGGTAAAACTGTCCAACCAGTTCTGAAGTCTAGGTTCCATATTTTTCAAACAGCGACGGTCTCATTGTGTAATAAAATCTGCACTCGAGCCAAATCGCTACTCAGATCCACTTCTCATTTGATTTGAACATTTGACATGAAGCTCTGCTTTTGACATTACGTGTTGTTTAACTCAGCAAATAACTCATTGCTCTCGACTCTCCACTTAATAGGACACCAAGAGCAAAAGGAGACAAACATGCAAGTGCAAATACACTTGAAAGAAATTCGCTCCAACATGAACTAGTTCAATGTTTTAACACCTGCCGTCCTTTTGGGGTTAGTCTGCCGAAATTGTTAAGAACTTGTTGGAGTCCCAGACTGCTCTGAGGGCAGGGAGACTCCACATTTTAGGGCTTCAGTTCTATACACTGCCATGTATTGTACCTTGGTTACTTTTATGATAGTGGGTAGTTATTTTTGAATATATTGCCACAATGCCATAATCCTATAACTTTTCACAATACTTGGCGGTGTGTGAAGTTCGTTCTACATAGTACTAGGGTTGAAAGACCCTGTTTTGCTGAGCCGTAAAACAATGGCTGATAAATCTGATTCAGAATTATTTGGGTCTTGCAGGTAAAACATTTCTAAAGAATAACTTGTGTTAATTACTCTCTTTAATTAATCAGTGTTAAAATAGAGAAATAGAAAAGACAGGAAGAATTTTCCAAATGAAGCATAATTGATTAGAACCACTCTACTGACACTTTAGTGACACTAATTGATTAGCCTTTACATGCTCATGTGCTTTTTTGATTACACTATAAAACCAGTCATTTTGCTTTTTTAGTAGATGAAATATTTGCTCTGTAATTTGAAGGACAAAATTGAAGATCAGCCTACAAGTTTGCTGAGCTGCAGAGTGACTGGTTGGTGTAATGTATTCATATTCAAAAGATTATAGGAGTAGACCCTCACATCAACTTAATTAAAGTAGCATGACAGTCTTGTACTCCCGTCTACCCTTTATCAACCCAAAAAATGTGTAATATTGTAAATAAAAATGTCTTACCTTGGGAAAAGAGAGTGATGATGACGGTGGAACAGAACAGAAACTGGTAGAGAGCCATTTTAACTGTGCCTCCTTCACTTTGTCCTCGCCATTAAATACCCTATTCCTTAAACTGGACTCCACCCACAGTGTCATACTCTCCATTAAGCCGTCATCATTAGTTTTTCCCCTCGCCGACCTCCCCACGTTACGAAACTCCTGCTTTAAGAAGCTCTGCATGAAGCCACTTGGAAAAAGCATCAAGTCAAACATGTTTGTCTTGATGCCTGTGTTCGTCTGCAGCTTGCACGTAGTTGCACACTAATTACACTCACTTATTTACTGCAGAAGAATGCTTTTGCCCTAATGAGTAAGAGGTGCGTTCCCCACATTCATTTCCTTAATCGTTTCCTTTATGTTCACCTTGCCATTAGTAACTTCAAGGCCAATAGATGGACATTGGTTCAATTAATGAAAGAGGCTAACAGCTTCATGCATATACTTTTACTTAAGTAAAAGTAGCAATATTATAGTGTAGAAATACTCTGTTACAAGTCCTGCATTCAAAATGTACAGTGCAAAGGTATTGGCATCAAAATATACTTAAAGGAACAGGTGTGTAGGATTTGGGGGGATTTATTGGCAGAATTGGAATATCTATATACTGTGGACTCCTTCTCTGTCAGTAACCGTGATGAGGTGTTTAGTGGGCGGAGCATTAAGTGGAGGCAGAATAATTCTCTGATCACGCAAGTATTGTTGGCTTGTTTTTTAACAATGGTTGAAGAAAATCCTAGTTTCTCTCAATATGTGCTGTCACTCACTCTCCGGGGCTGCGAGTGTTAGCTGAGAAAGTTGACCTTAACCAACAGGACCAGATTAGTCGACCCCTATGCCGCTGGAGACGGCTGGCTAACGCTAGCTAACAAGCTAGCTTGTCCAGAGACTGACAAGCTAATTAGCTAGCCAGCTCTGTTGCTGGCTACCGGCTACCAGTTGGACTCATTTTCTGTTACCAGTGGTGCATGACCGCATGGCGGATTAACAAGCTAGCTAAGCAGCTAGACAACCACTCATGCTCACATTCACACCAACGGGACGTTTAGAGTCAACAATGAAGCTGCATGTCTTTGGACTGTGGGAGGAAACCTGAGCACCCGGAGAAAACCCACGCTAACACGGGGAGAACATGCTTACACCACACACAAGCCGGGTTGAACCTGTGACCCTCTTGCTATGAGGCGATAGTGCTAACCACTGCACCACCGTGCAGCCCTGTGAATATTGATATATAATATAATTATACAATATAGTGAGTGATACAGGTGTCATATAAAACTAGAAAGCCTGATGAATCCATTGGTACCAATCATGTCATACTAGCTTGTCAAGATAATCACATGCAGTTTGGGGCAAGTCATAGTCAAGTCAGCACACTGACACACTGACAGCTGTTGTCGCCTGTTGGGCTGCAGTTTGCCATGTTATGATTGGAGCATATTGTTTTATGTTAAATGCAGTACCTGTGAGGGTTTCTGGACAATATTTGTCATTGTTTTGTGTTGTTAATTGATTTACAATAATAAATATATACATACATTTGCATAAAGCAGCATATTTGTCCACTCCCATGTCGATAAAAGTATTGAATACTTGACAAATCTCCCTTTAAAGGAACTATTTGTAACTTTCAGAATTGCTTCTTAACAGCGACACCTGTGGCCATGAAATCAACGAAAGTCAGCATTGGGCTCGCGCCTGCTCGCTCTAAATAGACCTGAACGAGCATCGCGCAAAACAGTGAGGTGACACACGTCAGCTAAAAGCACAATATCACTCTATATTTCAGCTGCTTGGCAGTAATGTTAGCTGACCAGACCCAGATCTCTCCATGAACATGATTTAGATCTGATCCTAGTGTTGGCTTTTCCTGCCTCACCCTCCTGCGCCCGCAGGGAGACACCGGCAACCGGAGCCTCTCCTCCGCTGCCTGCTTGCATTCACTGACACAGCGCGCACCAACAGAGGTTTTCCGTGTCTTGTGAAGTGACGAGCCTCCGCAGAGAGAAACGCGAACCGGCACCCGGTGTCTCCCTGCGGGCGCAGGAGGGAGACGGTAACGTTTCTCTCTGGAGGAGCTGCAGCAGTTATTTCAGCACAAACGTCCACTGAACATTCACTAGATATTCTCAGAGCTACACTAACTCTTCTGCAGGGTGGAGTGAGTGCACGTTCACGTCTGGAGGTGGAGCGAGTACGCGAGAACGCGCGCTCCGTCTGAGTGAAGGCGAGCAGGCAGAGGAGACGAGGCTCCCGGCATACGCGAGCGCGCATACGCGAGCGCGCTTGTGTGCCGACCCGCTACATTTATACGCTTACAAAGTTACAAACAGTCCCTTTAAGGTACATTTTGAACAGATAGAAAATGTGCGATTAATCGCGATCAATCATGGACAATCATGAGATGAAGCGTAATTAAATATTTGAATCGATTGACAGCCCTCAATGTGTTTCTTATGAGGTCTTTTTTAGAGGGGAGCATTACCTTCATGGAGAAATACAAGACTTAATTTTACTTATTGTTTTCAGAGTAGTATTTTGTACGCTGGTTTTGAGGTGACTCATGTTTTCTTTGTACGGAAAACAAACTGTATGATCAAAGTGTGAATATGTTCAATTCCGAGGAGCAGAAAAACACCTCGTCACCACAGCTTTTTCCTCTGCTACCCAAGTTTGTTTTTCCTCAGATAACTTATGGCCCTAGCTATTTTCATTACCTGTGCTCGCTACATGATTGACAGTAACCCATTCTGCAGTTGCCAAATAGAAGTAAAATGTTTTTTACTCTGTTGCCTGTGCAGACTTCTAAGTCAAGAGCATTGCAGAGCAGTGCACCTTGTGTAGACTGTGGAGTGTGTGCAGTGTAACTTTTAATTCCCACAAAGAGAACATTCACAGTTAGAAGATACTGTAGTTTTAGAAATGTGACACTAAAGTCACCAATTAAAGGGGACTTTAATTGTCTGTCCATATCAGGGGTCAGCAATCTTTACTATCAAAAGAGCCATTTTAGGCAAAAAAAAACTCTGTCTGGAACGACAAAACATTTGATCATTGTGATGAAGGTAACACAGTTTATAGTCTAAGTATATAGTATATAAGTCTAATGCAGTGAGTGCCAAAGAGCAAATGTACTACATAGTGTTAGATCCTAATTGAGGGAAAAAACATCTGAGATTTACAGAATAAAGTCAGAATATTACGAGAAAAAAAGTCATAATTTTGCGAGAATAAAAGTCGTAATACAACGAGAAAAAGAGTTGTAATATTACGGGAATAAAGCCATAATTTTACGAGAAAAAAGTTGTAATATTACGAGAATAAAGTCATAACTTAACGAGAAAAAAAAATATTACGAGAACAAAGTCATAACTTTACAAGAAAAAAAGAAAATATCACATAAAATTACTACTTTATAATAGTATGACTTTATTTTCATAATATTCCGACTTTTTTATCGTAAACCTATCACTTTATTCTCGTAATATTATGACTTTATTCTCATATTACACTTTTTTTTTCTCGTAACTTCTGACTTTATTCTCGAAATTTCAGATTTATTTTTTTTCCTCAATGTGGTCCTAATACTCCGTCGTACCGTAGACCTACAACAATGATCAATAAAAATGAAAATGTAAACAAAAAGCAGTTTTTCATTTCCATTTTTAAAACTCCACAGAGAGCCACTGGAGAGGAGCTGAAGAGACGCAGGTTGCTGACCCCTGGTCCAGAGGGTGTCACACTTTCAAAACTGTCCATTGTCTCTACTGTTATGTTTTCCATGTTTCTGGAAAACTGCTCCAAATCTGGTAGATCAAAGTCTTACGTAATGTTTGTCAAGACACCTACAGGTGTGTCTATTATTTTGGCTGATGAGTTACAGGACTTTGTATGTGTGTAATGATTCTGGTTGATTGACAAATACATGACTCCCTTGTTAATGTTGTTGCACCTGTTAGGTCAGGACTATATGAATTTTCCTCAAGAAGTTCAACTTTGGTGAACGTTGAGATGTGAATTTGCTCCGTTGACTAAGAGTTAGCTGTCTTGTCAATGTTTTTTTTAAAGAACATTTTTATTGCAAATTATTGTTGGATACAGTCTAAATTGGTAAATAAAAGCCATTACCATTTTTCTTGCTCTCGGCATAAAAGAACATACAATTATAATTATTTGCTGTATTTTATATACATCAATGGGCGAAGTAGGTAAAAAGCAAGACTCAAGCAGGAAAACAAAAGAACAGTGTGTAAAAGCAATAAACATATGCAGCTACCACTGTTCCAAGGTTGCTGACCTTTTAGGTGACTGAGAGCCAGAGAGTCCTAAATAGAGGAAGCTATCGTAGTTTATTAGCTCAGTTGCTCCATTAACTTTTTTTTAACCTCCTTTGCCCAAGTTAATCCTGCTCCACAAAAGCGGAATGGTTTGCAGACGTCGTGAGACAGGAGTCGATGGTACAGGAGTTGGTGGTACAAAAATGTCTTTTGAATAAGCTGTGTAAACTTACCGTCCCGTTAGCGACCAAACTAAGTCAACAAGTTTGCTAACTGACGGTTAGCAAACTTGTTAACTTAGAGAGCTTTATTTTCCCTCTTGGATAACGTTTTGAAGTCAGCAGGTCAGACTCTTCAGAAATTGGAATGGGTACATCTCTAATTTTTAAAGCATATTTAGATAAAAAGCCAAGTCAATAATCATGGTCAATGATGAATACGTATGGTTGCTAAGTATACTTGATATGATATGATACCTCCAGATATCATAGCCTAAACGATGATGATTTATCACCCTGAGGTCACTTAAAAAGTACATGCATACGTACGTTAGGTCCATTCTTGTGAACGCGATATCTCAGGAAGGCCTGGTGAGAATTTCTTTAAATTTGGCACAAATGTCCACCTGGACTCAAGGATGGACTGATAAGATTTTGGTGGTCAAAGGTAGGGATGTCACGATACCAGAAATCTAGCAGTTGATACCAATACCAGCGAATTTCCACGATTCGACACCCAATTCGATACCACGGTAAAAAAAACAACAACAACAACAATAAATCCCCTGTAATTCAACACGTACTCTTTTATTAAAAACATTTGACCATTATGAAAAACAGAGGCATGTAGCCTTTAAGTAATAAATAAAAAGAATTGACTCATTTAGTTCATTTTGGCGAATCAGCAGCATGTTATCAATCGATAGTCAGACGACGGACAGTACATACTGACCGTGAACACATCTGGTCCGTCAGCTCATGTTGACCGTCATCTCTTCTTGTAAAATGTCCGGTGTAATCGAAACACCGGTGTTGTCACAAGTTTATTAACCGGTGGGAACATTTTCCTCACCGTCACATCCCTACCAATGAGCGTTACAGGCATCGTACGGTACCTTCAGTACTGTAGGAAAAGAGTACCGTCACTTTTTTAAAATTTTGGCATCGACTTGGTACCGAAGTATCGCTTCTCGTGACATCCCTCGTCAAAGGTCAAGGTCACTGTGACCTTACAAAACATGTTTTTGGCCATAAGTTAAGAATTCATATGCTACTTATGACAATTGACTAACATAGACACGTGAAGGCACATTGTAGCAGGGCTCCAAACACTTAAGCTAATTTGGTATTGTTTAGATGGAGTGTGGTCACACATGCAGCGATAAACACTCTTATAGAATAAGAGCTAGCGACTAGCATGCTACGCGGTGCTACAGTTGACAGGCAACAACTGGCGCGCTGTCAAAACTCTCCAGGTAACTCATGCTGTAGAATGTCTGTTCCATACGTGCGAGTAGCAGACATAATCAGCTGTTTGCGTCACAGGGCGTACAAAAAGGATGGCATACCGAACCAAACGTCCTGAACCAAACTGTTCGGGATGAATGCATGTACCTTTCCATGCACGTACCTTTCCACCCCTACAAGACATCCTTCAATTATTGTGTCATGGCATAATTGAGTACCAGACACAACCTGCATGTTTAGTGGTTGTGTTGAACATATTTTTAGAAGATATGTGGGTGTGTTTAGTTACAGGTGCAGAGGCAGGAAGATCTGAAGCTTGGCAGACACATCCTTCCTTATGCAATCCGGTAAATAAGTGACATCAACCTGTCACTGAGTTATACAACAAGCAGGAAACACATTTAAAAGCTTTGTCATAGGCTTAACCACCATGAGTTATCTAGTCCGACTGGTTTCAAAAGTTTATTGTTCATTGTGACGTTTGGTTCTAATGTGAAATTTAGTTGACAATTAGGACAGCCAACTCTCACGCCACACATCCTCTTGCTGAGAAAAACTCATTTATAACAGATAACATATTATATCTATAGCTGGGTACGTACATGCGTGCGACAGCTTGTGTATAGGTGCAAATTAATGATTAGAATTTGGAAAGAAAACAAAATCTTAAACATGCAGACAAGTACGGGTAGGATCAGAAAGAACACATTATTATTACTTAACGCCATAACACATTAACGCAAATCCATTTTAATACCACTAATTTCTTTGACGCACAAACACAAATTGCGATTTTTAGGTTGTAGCGGGCTCAGTTTTAAAGCTAGAGTGAAGATTAAATGGATCATATGAAACTAGAAAAACTAATGTATAATGGGATTCTCCAGCTCAAATCTGAAAACACACTGTATATAAAAGAAAAGTGGGAAAAGGAGGGACATTTTGATATTTCGGAGGAGTGCTGGAAAAGAATATGTCGAGCACAATGGTACTCAACTAATTCAACCACATTCGAGAATTCTGTTGGAAAAATATTGTAAGGTTTTTTATTACGCCCCTGCAGAAAAGACATCAGGGAAGTGGCAGTGGATATTGGAGACTATGTGGAACAAATGACGCCAATTACTTCCATATTTTCTGGAACTGCCAGGTTATTGTGCCTTATTGGCAGGAAGTTCATAAACATATTAATAATGTATTTGGAGTCGACATTCCTTTTAGATGTGATGCTGTATACGTGGGTGACATACATCACTGATAAGAAACTGGTTTAAATACTTTTGGCAGCAAGCAAAAAGACTGTTAAAAGGAAGTGGCTAAAATCTGAGCCACCCACCATTGATGAATGGATAGAGATAGTACATGAAATATATATCATGGAAAGACTGTTTTTTTCCCTCAAAGTCCAGAGAGAACATTTTTTCTGGATCTGGTTTAGGTGGACTAAGTATATTAAACCTATGAGTTCAGACTTCAGCTGATGTGATAGAATAATTTAGGGAGAACGTAATGTGGTTTATATTAGGCTACTTTATTGCGTTTAACAAACCACTCTTTATCCATTTATGTCTATGTGTGTTGGTATGTGTGTATATATATGTACTGTATATGTGTGTACATGCGTATGTGCAGTGTATATATCTATCTATCTATAAATAGATAGATATATATATTTGATATCTAAGGTGAAAGCTTCCCATGTTCAATGTTCAACTGATAATAATTATTACTTAAGAAAACCTCTGGAGGAGCCAGGCTGTTAAAAGGTTGTCAATTGTACTGCATTTGTTTAAATGTGCACATTGTTATGTTAATATGTAGGCAGCAATACTGATTCTGTAATGTAAAATGAATGCCTTTCCAAAATAAAAATGTAATTATAAAAAAAGGAAACTATAAAAATGAATGAGTCCATCGGTACCAACCAGGTCATACTAGCTCCAAACTTGTGCTAAATGTTGCTGAGGAAAAACTGTCCTGTCCATTTTCACAGTGGTCCCTTGACCTCTGAATTCCAGATGTGTGACTGAAAATGGGCTCTATGGATACCCACGAGTCTCCCCTTTACAGACATGCCCACTTTATGATAATCACATGCAGTTTGGGGCAAGTCCTAGTCAAGTCAGCACACTGACACACTGACAGCTGTTGTTGCCTGTTGGGCTGCAGTTTGCCATGTTATGATTGGAGCATATTGTTTTATGCTAAATGCAGTACCTGTGAGGGTTTATGGATCAATATCTGTCATTGTTTTGTGTTGTTAACTGATTTACAATAATAAATATATACATGAATTTGCATAAAGCAGCATATTTGTCCACTCCCATGTTGATAAGAGAATTAAATACTTGACTCCAGCCTCCAGTTAGAGGCTGCAGATGGAGTGGATAGCTGCTGCGGTCAGATGGCTGCAGAGAGAGTCACTAGTGTAAGGGAAAGGCCTTCAGTATAGTGGAGCTGTCATGACAGACGTGGCTTTATTCTGCCTAGCTGGCATTAATGCCATAACCGCTGATTGAAAAAACATGTTGTAGAATGAAGTTATTGTTGCTGTCACAACAATTAACTAAATTACACATATTACCAAACTAATTCATGTTTGCAAATTAAACACATCAAACCACCAAACAGAATAAAGAAAGTTAGCATACAGATTGATTGACATTTTTTTCCATATGCCCATTTAGAGGATGTAAAATTTTTAAAGATGTTTCCTCATTTTTGAGAGAAGTTTAAGGGTGATTAATTGGCCTCATTTAGGCCATGAAGTCTGAAGGTTGGCAAGTAGGCTGATCAACCATACCTAATAATCATTGACCATGATTATTGACTTGGCTCTTCATCTATAAATGCTTTCAAATTGTGAATTTGGCTGCTGAACTTTTTAAAACAAAATTGTTGGAGTTGGAGGAGTGATGAGCCCAACCCCTGCAGTGGTGTAATGCCACAGAAGGCTTCCCATATCACTCCCATGTTTCTGGCCTCCACTGGGTAAAGTCCCATTAGACTGCTAATACTACTTACAAAGATGCAAATTGTTGCACATCAATGCCAAACATTTTTTTGTAGGATTGAAATAAAAATGTAATGATGTTACAATGAACATTATGCCCAGGGCTACCAACGCCACGCGTCCATTTTCTCATGCAGAGAAAAACAAATAACATAGGATCAAAGATATTTCTTTGGTGGCAGTCAAGTGCGCCTTGCCAAGTGGGTCAGGAGCGTGCCAAATGCACTTTTAGTCATTTCGTGGCCAGGCCACTTGGGCACGGGGTGGGATCAGAAAGAACGGTCCTGGGGGAGTTCTAAGCAGAGCGAGAGGTTTTAAGTGATTTACAATGTTTTGCTTAAAAAACTGTTGATGTGCAGAGGAAACTGTATAGAATAATGAATCAAAATGACACGTTGGATGTGCACATAAGCACGGAGGGGTCCTGTGGTTATTTTATGAAAGGCTGATGCCAGTTGAGTTATAGATATATATATGTTATCTGTTATATATTTGTTCTTCTCTGCATGAGGAAATGGACGTGTGGCGTGAGATCATGTGAAACGAGTCAATTGCTTGTCTCCCGGTCAATGCATTAGAGTTGGCTGACCTAATTCTTTTCCCATCACAGCCAGACGTCACTATAAACAATAAACTCTTTGAAACCAGTCGAACTAGAAAACTCATTATGGTTAAGCCTCTAAATGTGTTTCTTGTCACCTGCTGTTTGTAATGTGTGACCCAGTGAGCATTTACCAGATTGACGGATGTGTCTGCCAAACCTCCGATCTATCTGCCTTAATTAAACGCACCAACATACCTGCCGAAAATACAACCGGTAAACACATGATGTGTCTAGCATTGGCAATCATGCATTATGACACAGTAACAAACATTTAAAACTTCACACTTCAAGCTCTGCTCAGTAAAAATGACTATTGGGTGGAGGTAAATTCCAACGTGATGTGCGTGATCCATGATGTGCTCAAATGTAAACTTGTAAAATTATGTTTTTTAGCGAGAAACTTGAATAAATCCAGTTGTTTGAAGGAGACGTTTTCACATTAATATAAAAATCGATAATAGAGAGAGAATTATGACCTATTTAACTTCCTAACTGTGGCTCTAAGCAGTTTATAACACATCATTACAATTACTAATGCCAAGATTCTTTTTAATCAAAGCAAACATTTAGATAATCATAATCGACCCCTCCCCCCCAAAAATCTCCCAGAAGCTACGGTGTAATTCAAACACTCATTTAATTCAATTAAATTTATTTTTATATAGCGTCAAATCTATAGAGCAGGTCTTAGACCGTACACCATGGTTTAGAGACCCAACAGGATCCACCAAGCGCGCTGTGGCCAGGAAAAACTCCCCTATTACTGGGAAGAAACCTGGAGCAGAACCGGGCGCAGGGTGGGAGGCCATCTGCTGAGACCGGCTGGGGGGATAGATAGATAGAGAGAGAGAGAGAGAGCACAGCAACCACAATATTAGCCTAGCAGCTGTAATAGCTAATACAAGTAGGACTAATAACAAAAACCAATAGCAGTGGATGTAAAAGAGTGATAATACAACTATCGGAATTGATGTCATTGGGTCGTCCTCAGACGGGCTTTCAAGTGGAGCTTCCAGCTGTCTCAGTCCACCATACATCTGGTTAGCTCGCCAGCACTGTCCAGCATCTCTCCTCAGTATGTCCATGTATGTTGGTGTGGGACGTCCCTGTGATCGATGCCCGTGCGTTGGTTCCCGCAGCATCAGCATGCTTGCTGGGAGTTCTTGACGTCTTTGGCAGTGACCGAGAAGTGTTATTCTCCAGGCTGCCACTTTGTTACTCAGCCTTTGTAGTCCCTCGTTAGCCTTGGTAGTCCCTCATACAGACGGAATTAATTAATGATGGTAGCATGGATTTACCATGCATAGTGTTTTTTGTGTAGAATATATTGAACATTGAATGACATCAGATCTAAAATGTTATTCCTTCATTTAGCGCAGAGATTTCAAAGGTGGCAGATAACATTTCTAAGTGACAGAAAAAAAAGACTTTCCTGTCAGTGGCAGGAAGTGAATTAAAGTTAATTCCACATTTAGCCGGGTGACCCATTTATAGATTCACACGGTGAAAACAACACCAGTGGCGCTGTCGCGGCTGGTAATAATAGCGTGCCCTACAGATCCACCCATCTCTGCTATTCATCAAAGGTTTACAATTATGCAGTGATGGACACATATTTGGCAGAAGGTGTGGTGAGCTGACAAGGAATGAAAAGTTGCAGAGATTTGTGAAGGAATGAGGATGGCGCCAGTTATGCTCCTCAAACATTGCATAACATTTAGGGCTTGATTTACGTGTAGATGTAGAAAAGGTCAACTTTGCGCTATGCATGGCACAACCGAGCTCTGACATCATTTCTTCACTTCAGTTGGTGGAGTGACATGCATGCACAGCTCCTAAAAATGACACAAATACACTTTATGTGATGTCTAATTGGATTAATGTCAAACAAGCCAGGCCATAAAAGCTGCAGGTAATGTATGTGCAGGGCTGCAACTAACCAATATTTTCATTGTTGATTAATCTGTTGATTATTTTCACGATTAATCGATTAGTTGTTTGGTCTATAAAATGTCAGAAAATGGTGAAAAATGTTGATTCTCAAAGCCCAAGATGACGTCCTCCAATGTCTTGTTTTGTCCACAACTCAAAGTCATTCAGTTTACTGTCACAGGGAGGAAAGAAACCAGAACATATTCACATTTAAGAAGCTGGAATCAGAGAATTTAGACTTTTTTTTTTTCTTAAAAAATGACTCAAACCGATTAATCGATTATCAAAATAGTTGCCGATTAATTTAATAGTTGACAACTAATCGATTTATCGTTGCAGCTTTATGTGTGTGTTTCATCTGCACTCTCTTGTTTGAGTGAGGCTGATTGTCTCATCACATTTACACGTACGGCTAATAGGCTCCACCTATTCATTCTCACACAACAAAATAATAACCACATGATGACCTACTTTTCTTAAGTCTTGCGTAACAAACAGGGCGTTGCAAAATAACCACATGCCTTCCGCTTATTAAATCTTACATAACAAGCATCCCAGTGTTGGAAATAACCACGTGATCTTTTGTGCCTTTGCGCACGTCAAACTGACGAGTCATTGTTTATCTTTCCACTTAGATTATTAAGTGCAAATCATTTGAAGACTTTAAGAGGGTGACATTCACATAGGTCCAATTTAAACAATTACGACTGATCTTAATCCAAAAGCGCCGGTTTCTGGAGCGACGACTTCACGCGTCACTTTCTTGTTTTAGTCTGGAAGACTCTGGCAATGTAACACCTGGGGCACCACCTTTTTTTTTTATTACAGTAGTCAAACATTTGGCTATGATGACTATCACATATTGTATTGCAACAGTTTACTTCCTGTCAGCTGATGTCATTCACATGCACTGCAACAAGGAATATATAACAGAAGGACGGCTCATTACGCCATCGTGACACATTCAGTTTTTGCAAGTACAGGTATAAAGATCCAGATTTATAGAGACACCTCCTGACAATAATAGGAAACGAGAGAGCGGGCTAATGTTAGCCCTCCTGAATCCCGCATACGAGGCGGTGCGCCGCGACCGGCTCGAGGTCGGCTTGGAAAGGCTCGGGGCGAAAGTGGCTCGCAGCCCCAGCTTTACAGCGCTCCCCGCCCCGACCTATGATGGGGTGCCCTGCTCCTAGTGCCGCAGCCCACGTAGAAGGTGCCAGGGGTCTGCGGCGATGTCTGCAACCCACTCGACCCATCTTGAAACACGCACCAAGAGTCGAACGCACGTGCAAGTCAGAGGGTGCAAGCAAACCCCATGGCACAATGAAAGTCAGGGCCCTGCATCCCTAATTACAATCCTTAAACAAACAATAGAATACTACCAGCTAAGCAACAATGACATTTCGTTCTTTTATAGGTTCCTTGCACTGCAACAGGAAATAAATTGGTTCCTGCTGTATTTGGATGTTTTCAGCTGTGAACTGGTCTATAGAACTGTGACGTGTACATTAATCAAGTTTAACCCTCATCCTACCAGCCAGGCTCCCTGCAGATCCCCGAGGTTTAGTGTTTGTCATATCTCTCAGGTACTTTATTCTATCATTCCCATTTGTCATGACTTTGTCAATCAATTTGTTCCTAATGACTTCATATCATTGTTTTCTGTTTCTGTTTTAATTGGTGCTTTTTAAAAAGACTAATGCAGTCAAAAGCACCCAATGCAGATACATATTTAGAGATATTATGCAAAATACATAATTTAGTTATGGTGGAAAGTAAAATGGCTGTCACGAGGCGTTTTTGCAATGGCTCCATATCTGAAAATGTTCAAGGCTCCAAACTGTTCAAGTGTACCAAGTTTCATGCCTTTATAAAACAGTGAACATCATCTTCACGTATCACCTGGAATATAAGCCACTGCTACTGAATCGGGGCCTCATCAGTTGTAACATGTCTATATGGACAATGAGGTAAGAGTGAGAAAACATAAAATTATGGATAGGGAATTAATTTCTTAGGAAAGTGTTTTGAGTTTTTGTATTATTTTGTGTTTCTGCTGCCTACAAAGTCATTTACAAACTGCCCCAATAACAGAATTCAATGCAAAGTTCTGAACATTCTATCAGATACAAACTGCACAAAGTAAAGTTTATTCTCATAAGAAATGTTGTTATTGTTGTTAGTCATATAATATATAATTTTAAAGCTCTTTTTGTGCTCTTTATGCTGGAACTATCCATGGGCACATCAGATCAATATGGAGTTAGTTATAAGGGCATTTGGAGTGGCATTCAGAATTTGCCCCATTGCAGCATTTGAGGTCAAAGGTCAAATTCTCTTGACCTCAGTGTTTTGAAAATGTGACTGAAGGATAGATTATAGTCTAAGCTTTACAATGATATATAACTTTATGATATGGTGTGTTGGTTACCCTGTTTTATACTGGATCTATGTGTGAAATGGCGAAGAAAGATGGACAAATTTTAATGATGGAGGGATGAAAAAAGAAGTGATAGCACATAGAAAGCTACCATTGCTGCAAGGCTATCATGCATTTTCCAATGCTACGGACATAGACCTTTAAAAAAAATCACCATGAGACCTGGTCTCTCCAAAGTGGCACGACGGACGAATTTTGGGGGTCTGGCTCATGGACTAAATACTGTAGAATAGATGTATCAAATGTTTTCCATGGGTCCTAATTTAAAGTACCACACACTATCTTATAACACTACTTATAGCCTTATAAGTGTGTGTGGACACTCTCGGTCCACACACTGTTAAATATGCACTTCTGTTTCGCCATGTAAACAAACCATGTGCCATC
Organism: Sebastiscus tertius; assembly: GCA_916701665.1. Classification (NCBI taxonomy): domain Eukaryota; kingdom Metazoa; phylum Chordata; class Actinopteri; order Perciformes; family Sebastidae; genus Sebastiscus; species Sebastiscus tertius. Next base: position 20,522 of record CAKAOH010040440.1, read on the forward strand.
AGCTGTGAGCTCCAGATCAGACTGGAGACGTAACTCGCTCTCTTCTGACGTTTGTGTTTTTTAAACAGAAAACACAGATTTTATACTGCCATATTTACTGAAAATGACATACAATACAGCCAACAGTAGCCTCAGTAAACTTTCAGGTGATCTCCCTACAGCCAGCTGTCACTCTATTTAGGTGTTTAATCAGTTATCCGTACGGTACCTCCTCGTTTCAGCTTCACCAGTCAGCCATTCCTCGTCCGTTGGAATAAGTGAATAAATAGAAACAGGGCATCCGACAAAGGTTCAGCTCCAAACATCGTGCTGCGCAGCGCTTCGTCTCTCGCAGCCAGTTAGTTCATTCCAATAGAAAACAATGCAATCAAACTGATTTTGTCACTGACGCTGGCTCATGTCGTATTCTGTTGTAGGGTGTAATATGTAGGCTACAATACATCAGACCTCTGTGCGTTGTACACATCACATTCCCTCTAGATTGTTTTTGTGAACCCCCGACCTTAAGATTCAAACTGTTCCTATGAATAAAAGTGTCCTAGAGTGCCAAGATGGACAAAGACAAGTATTGGTCAACTCACAGGAGAGAGGAAAAGTAGAGGTATGTAAATTGAGGGTAAGAATAGATTGACAGGCGGGAGCTGTGATGGGCGAAGAGAGGTTGATTGTGACTGATATGCAGCAGCTGGACTGGTTGTAACGATACTGATTAACTGATGCAATCACCTGAAACCTTCTCATCCCTCTCAATCAGACAGACAGGGACAGAAGGAGGAATATTGATTAGAGGTGAGCAATGAATAGGGCAGGTCTCCTCTGTATGGAAGTGAAGTGGACTGTGGCGTGTAATTCATTCAAGAACTCAATCCTCCTTTCTCATATTTAAACCTTCTTCTTAGCGTCGTGTTATTTCTGTATACTTACAGTGCAGAGGTCAGTTGCATCCCCCTCAACGTCCAGCTGCATTTATTATGAAGCTCAGTCCTTGACCGGTGACGCATGATGAAATGTGACGAGTCATCCCGGCTTAACGGCCAAGTCTGACTCTAGAATTATAATCAGCAAGCTGTCATGCAGCTAGTGTTTCTAAACACATTGCTGTGAAAAATCAAGTTGGCCCATTAATGTTTAACGAGACAATTTTAGAATCCCATCAGTGCACTTGTTAAACTAATCGAGCCGGTCTCAAAGCTGGGGATGTTGTCAAAATCCAAGCAAAGCAAAATGGCGTTTTAATTATATCTCCTCTTCAGCCTTTAGTCAGAAAAGGTTTCTAACTAAGGTTTATAACTTAAAGGTTCCATATCGTGCTCATTTTCAGGTTCAAACTTATATTTTGTGTTTCTACTAGAAAATGTTTACATACTGTAATGTTCAAAAAAAACTTTATTTTCCTCATACTGTCTGCCTGAATATGCCTGTATTTACCCTCTGTCTGAAACGTCCCGTTTTAGCGCATTTCGACGGAATTGCAACGAAATTGTAACAGAATTGCGTTGCTAGGCAACAGCTTGGGTCCATGTGTACTTCCTGTCAGCTGATGACATTCACATACACTGCAACCAGGAATAAACTGGGCCACATTTAGAATGTTTACGTTTAAATCTGTGTAAAGGGTCTAAATATTGTACATTTGTGACATCACAAATGGACAGAAATCCTAACAGCTTGTTTCAAAGGCTCAGTTTCTGAATACAGGCTGTTTGTATTTCCCTGTGGATTGAGCGTTTTGATACTTTCAAAGTATTTATATAGAATTTAAGCCTGCTAAAACTTCTCTTTTTTATAATATGGGACCTTTAAAAAACAGTAGTAATGTCAGATGTTTTGGTACGATTCCAGACTTTAGCTCTTAGAAATGCTACGGTGCAACGTTCAGTTATGGATATACACAAAGTGGGATTGAGCACAAAAGCTGTGTCTCTGAATTTAAGTAAATGGCCCTAGACAACAAATCCTAATGACTTTCCTCTAGCACCACTATGTGGTTCTGAGTGAAATGTCTCAACCAGGGCTACATGTGTGGCCTGGTCATACATTAGCATTGTCATTGTGGGCACTTTAGCATACTGACTTTAGCTTCTAAAACGGTCTTCCTCGGGGCAGGCAGAACTCAACTCTCTACCGTCAGTATGACAAGAAATTTGTCATCATTATGGAGAAGTGTCAGGTAGGATCAGTCATGGAAACTTTGAACCTTAACTGACACCAAGGACACCTGAAACTGCTGTCATCTATAATTAAATATCAAAGGTGACAATTGCTCTTTCCTCTTAGTGATTACATAATGCGTTCTGCAGATTTTTTTTTGACTCCCACGGCGACGAAGATGTCAAGCCAAGCATTTTAATTGTTTATTGAGTTACACAATTCCATTATGGCAAAGCATCCGCCACCCTATCGTCATCACAGCCAAGTTTTAACACATGCATTTCCCAGTTCTTGATTGGTCGGTACCTTTGGTAGAAATCACCCTACGGTGCTGATGAATCACATCCAATTTCCATATTTATCTCCCTCCACTTTCACTCAGAACAGCATCATCAGGACTGAGTCATTTTTCAAATGCTCTCTTTTGCTGTTTTCAGTAAACGAGGAAATCTAACAATCACAAGTGATTGAGCTATTGTAAAACACCAGTTCCTCTTTAGAGGTTCTGGACCATAATGGGAACAAAACTGACCAGGTAGTGCAAGCTGAGCACTACCTGGTGAGCAGGTATAGCAAATAACATCACATCAGTAAGACTAAACGAAGAAGAACTGCAACACAACATGAGATATTTGGGGAAAAAAGCTGAACACAAATGTCCAGAGACATTGAACAACAAACCTGGATCGCCCACTCTTTTATTCCATGCTAGACTGACTGAATAAAAGACAAGCTTTGCATGTTAAACCAACATGCCAAGCTGGGGGGGACTCAAATCTAAACAAATTCCCACCATATTCAATCGACAAGCTACCCAGGTGCAGTGTATAATATACAATACAATCATAGACCGTATATAAGACCGGACATTTAAGAGTAGGCTTAAGACTTTCCTCTTTGATAGCACTTATAGTTAGGGCTGGCCCAAGTCTGGCTCAGGCTGCCTTGGACCAGCCCCTAGTTCTGCTGCTAAAAGCCTAGACTGCCAGGGGACTTCCTATGACACACTGAGCTCCTTTCTCCTTCTGTATTTATTCATGTCCCATTCATTGTTACTAACTTAATCTCTTCCCCTCTTTCTCTCTCTCTCTCTCCCTCTCTCTCTCTCTCTCTCTCTCTCTCCCTCCCTGCCTCCCTCTCTCTCTCTCAACCCAACCGGTCACAGCAGATGACCGCCCACCCACAGCCCGGTTCTGCTCCAGGTTTCTACCCGCTAAACGGGGAGTTTTTCCTGGCCACAGCGCGCTTGGTGGATCTTGTTGTGTCTCTAAACTACGGTCTAAGAACTGCTCTATATAAAAAGTGTCTCGAGATAACTTCTGTTATGATTTGAAGCTATATAAAATAATTATAAATAAATTTAATTGAACTGAATTGAATAAGAAGTAGACGTAGTCACCTTGACATCACCAATATGTTTGTGGACTGCCGTTTTGAAGCCTCATGTTCGGCATATTGGCCGTCGCCATCTTTATTTTTACAACCAGAAGTGACACGAGAGGGTGGAGCTAAGTAAACCGAACACTGAATAAGACAAGGCAATCGTAAAGGTTATAATTAACTTTCATGAAGTGAAAACACACTGTGAAAGGGTTCAGACCTGGTATTAACATGTGTCCTGGGTGATCGGATCACAAGTAGACAGCTCTAATTACAGGTGTGAATGCACCCATTGAGGACGCATTGAGGACACATTGAGATCGGATCCCTCAGACCATATTCAGAGGTGGTCTGGGCCACATATGACCACGTTCTTTTAGCAGTGTTCCTTTGTGATTGAAGTAATGCCTTGTGTTGTTGGAGGGGGCAGTGATGGGGATATGAGAGCCATCTATTGCTCCCTCGCGTTGGGGGAACCGCCATCTCTCTTTGGAGCCATCCACAATCTCCTGCAGTCTGTCTCCTCGAGGTATACTAATAAATTGGCGCTGAAGGGTACACATAGCGCGACAAACCTCCCAAACACAGTTGGACACTGTGGATTTGCATTACTGCCTCCAGTTAAAAACAACAATTGCAACTGGAAATGATGTTTTATTTGCTTATAGATCGGGAAAGTGAGATCCAATCACAAGTGGTCACTGATGGGGATGTTCATAATTAACCGTTTAACCGTTAACCGACATTAAGGATTTTAACCGATAAACGCTATCGGTTAAAACGGTTAAAAAAAATATTTATAATTAATTAAAAAGCTGAGTGGCTCAGAGGAGCGGCTCGTCACTTTAACTGTATGTGTGTGGCGGCGGCGAGCACGAAGCCTCCGGCAATGCTAGAGCTGCTAACGTAGCACAAATACACACACTGTTTATCGGTCAATCGCTATCGTTAATCCAGGCAGACACACAGCTGACAACCTGCTAAACTAAACTAAATGTGTGGTGGAGACTTTTACTGGGAAAGTGGCTGCATGTTCGCGACACTACACGCAGCATCGTAGCTGCTAAGTTAACGCTCCCAGATGCTGAACTGGAGACTCAGTTGTCTGTTGTGCTCATTCACTGCAGCTGGCGCGAGGCACAAATCTGGTCAGTTAACGGTTAATAATCGGTTAACAAGGGTCGGTTATCAGTTAAGAACATTTTTCAAAATGAGCATCCCTAGTCACTGGAGACGTATTTTAATGCCAGGTGTGAATGATGTACATAGAGCTGTCCATTTGTGATCGGACCACCCAGGACACATGTTAATGGCAGGTCTGAACAGGACTTTATATTAACTGGTTTTCTTTTTTAAAAAACAGTATCACCTAAAACTCAAAGTAGACGTGTGATGATGCAACACTGCAGCTCTTTCCCCCGCAAACATTTGATTTTTTAATAATAATCTGCTTTGACGAAACAGCAACGGGATCACCTGGCTCTCCGGTGGCACATCATGCTTGACTATCTGCTTTCGTTTCCACTGCTTTTGCTGCCCGAGTTAATGTAATGGAGAATGCACGGCTGCAGCTGTCGGCTCATTAATCTCAGCTTGTGCATTTCTCTGGTCAATATATTGACAACGTCTTTACCCGTGCAAACAGCGGCCCTGCTGATAATCCCCAGGCTAACACTGGTATTCAGAGTGCAGTGTTGACTCTGAGTGTGTCAATGAGAGAGGAGGAGACACGTGTGTGTTTCACCACTTGGCAGCTGATTGCTTTTTTTTGTGCAAATGAAAATTTATGCGTCGAGAACTGACAGTCAGAATCTGCGTGTGCGTGTGTGCGTGTGTGTGTGTGTGTGTGTGTGTGTGCGTGCGTGCGTGCATGTGTGTGTGCGTGTGTTTGTGAGTCTGAGAGAAACATTTTGATGCAGGTGTACTTGTGATCCACCCCAGATAAAGAGTTGTACATTCAGGAAAGGAGACTGCCATGTACAGTCTGCACAGGCAGGTAAAATGAATCTGTCCTCAACAGAAAAACGGCAGCATACCAGCAACTCTGGTGCTTGTTCACATAATGACTGTTGCATCTCAGAGGCGAGGGCTGAATTGGCTTGACATTGTTGACAGCAAACAGGAAACAAACTGCAGTCTTGTTGTGCTATAGAAGGGGTGTAAGAGAGATTTCCCTCAGTGTCTGTGCCTAAACCTAACCAAACCTCTACCAGAGTGGTGCCAGATCATAAAACGGTTACATGAATCATCTTTCTAACTATCACTTGCTTATTTTTCTAGGTAGGGCTGTGCCACATCCAATCAATTTCATCAAACATCCCAATATGATTTAATGCTAAAAGTGAAGGTATGAAAAACACATTACTACTTTACAATTAAATAATCAGCAATTATTTTATTCCAACAGAAAAAGTAAATAATGTGTTACGAGTTACCCTGTCTCTTTAAGGTGTGGCCTTGTGGGTAACCTGTGTGTGATGTAGTGGAGCGGAGGTGCTGGTCTGTTGTTGTTGTGATGGAGAGACAGAGAAGAAGTGTGCGTTAGTTAGCCGCAGCCACAGTGAAAGATAGAAGTCAGTGTTACAGAGAGGAGGTGCATTTATGTTCTGACGCTGATTTATGTTACGTCCATTATTCTGAATAAAAGTGCCGGAGGTTCCAGCAGAATTGACTCGAGAAATCTGTTACCAGCTACGAGCTAGACTAGGCTATGGTTCGGAGCTGAGAAGCTGGAGAGGTAACAAATGCTTTGAAAAACAACAGTATAACATGCACTCAGTGGTGGAATGTAACTAAATGGTAAATGGTAAATGGACGTGGACATGTCAGTATTCACCCATTCACACACTGATGGCAGAGGCTGCTAAGGTGCCAACTTTGCCCATCAGGATCTGATCTAAATACTCATTCACACACCGATGGCTATGCCTTCAGGAGCAATTTGGTGTGTTTTTTTGTGTCTTGCTCAAGGACACATCGACATGTGACCCAGAGCAGCCGGGGATCGAACCTCCGACCTTCTGATTGGTGGACGACCTGCTCTACCCTCTGAGCCACAGCCGCCCTAAGTGCATTTATTCAAGTGCTGTACTTAAGTACAATTTTGAGGTACTTATACTTGAGTATTTCCATGTTCTGCTCCTTCCTACTTCTACTCCACTACATCTCAGAGGGAAATATTGTACTTTTTACTCCACTACATTTATCTGACAACGTTACTTTGCTGATTCAGATTATTAATACAAAATGTAATCAACTAATAAATGATGAACTACCTAGCAGTATATAAAGTTATTAAAATGAGGTCCACCTTTAAAAGCTGCAACACTAATCAATAAGTATAATCCAATAATATACATTATTCTGCATGAATACTTTTACATTTGGTACTTCAAATATATTTAGATGCTAATACTTTTGTACTTTTGAATGCAGGACTCTTACTTGTAACAGAATATTTCTACATGGTAGTATTGCTACTTTTACTGAAGAACAAGATCTGAGTACTTCTTCCACCACAGCATGTACTATAATAATAAACATGTAATACAATAATAATATAACAATTTATTACATGGCTGTGTTGAATACTCCATTCTGATTGGTCAATCACAGCGTTCTGCGGTCTGTAATTTCTCTATAACAGACCGTTGCTATGTATAACAGACCGTTGCAACGTATAACAGACTGTTGCTATGGGCACATCTTATGTCGGACTCTGGAGGACTGCTTTTGTGTCAGATCTGTGTTAATAGGTTCTGCTGTTTCCATTGGCCGGCCTTCAATGACGTTGCCACTGCGGATTGGCTGAGGGCGGCAGGTTGGCCTATTTAGTTTTAGTTAAACACGGCTGGTACGAGGTCGATGACTGTCGGGTGTTTGCTTCGATCCTCCTCACTAAACCAATCTTTTCATCAGCATTTGTAGCGTAGTACTTGTAAACTGTGTGTGTGTAGTAAGTATTAGAGTAGTGACCACGTGTAGCGTGGTGTCGTGTGCTTTAGCTCGTGTTAGCCATAGCCTTTTTCCTGTGTGTAATTTATGCAAACAATTGTAGCTTTAGTAAGTAGTATCTTTGTAAATATATTGGACTTTAATCTCTTGTTGTGTAGACCTCGGCGTCTAACACAATTTGTATACATTTTCCTTGTCAATATATCGGACTTTAAAATCTCGAAGCTGTAGGGGTGAACTGCCAGTTGATTTGATCTGTTTTCTCCTGTTTAAGTGAAGGAGTTCGGTTTAGCCCATGTATTTTTGTTTCTTTATTTTGTTATAGGGTTTAGTTAACAATAAATATTACTTGTTGCATTTCATCCACCATTTCACCTTGCATTTTATGTTGCGCTTCCACACCCCTAGAGTGGGGCGTGACACCTTACATAACATTGATGTAGCGTAGCCCAAGCACCAGCTGACAGTGGGTGGAAATGTCCGTCCTCTCATCTGCTTGATTGCGATAAAGTCAGCGCTCTTTACTTCCTCCAGAATGTAATCCCTAAGCACTGACAGCATGCAGTCTAACAGCTCGTTTTGCACCGTCTTTGCCGTGCCTTTAAAAACGGTGGCGGTCTTAAGGTGCTCCTCCAGCACGGTGTCCAGCGAGGCAACAAAATCCACCAACCCCCTGAAAACGCCAGGGTTGACCGAGCAATCGGTCTCCTCATGTCTGCGCAAGGCCGACTCAAAAGCACCACAAAACTTCACACAATCGATGATTTGGCTAGCTTGACGGAGTTTTCCACGTGTGTCGTGGTGTTCTCGTGTTTCCTTACTTTTTCCAACAGGTGCTTCACATCCTCAATCCGTGTTGTTGTCCACACTGGATCTGTCTCCGTCATTTTAAAGAGCAAGCACGGAAAGCAAAATAAGGCATTGGCATGACCGCATCCAGCTAACCAGGTCTTTCTGGTGTAGCAGCTACGACAGAAGCCTCCATATACTTCTTCCCTTTTTCACCAGCCTGCTGTTTTATTACCAGGTCGGGTTGACCTTGGTCCAGCTCCTTCACCTGTAGTTTATCCGCCAAAGTTCTTCTCTAAAACGGCTCCAGGAGGAGAGATTTTACAGAGTTAGGGTTCGGTCTTGGAGTAGTGGTCTCGCTCACCATTGTCATAGTTAAAATGGCGCCCGTAGAGATCGCAGAGGGCAGTCCTGACTTTAACAGTAGCTGGCTCTCGTATTAGATTTGAGGATGCTGATTGGCTAAGTTTAATGTCATACGTTCATAGCTTGAATCAGCTATTGGCTAAGCTGCTACATAGACCCGCCTGCTGTAGGCGATTTCTCGCCCCCAGAGCTGAACTTCAGACATACAGACAGGCAGAGGGGAGTCAGACAGGCAGAGGGGAGTCAGACAGGCAGAGGGGAGTCAGACAAGCAGAGGGGAGTCAGGGGACGGGCAGGGAAAGCATATATTTTGAGCAGTAAACTCACTAGCTACAGTTAAGTAACGAGAGACTAATTGGCAGTTCATAACAATATTTGTTTAGGTTATCAAAAGGGTAAAACGTTGTCAACTAGACCCCATCGATGTGAAGCATCTCCATTAAAGATCCCTTCCAGTCTGTTTTGCCATTTCTATGATATTTCATATTTATTGGAGTCATGTCCTGACTAAGTTGATTAACTACACTGTTTGCCAAAGGTTTTGTGCTCAAAGTAAAAAAAAAAAAAAAAGAAGGTTGTTGTTGTGGGCATATGACGTATGTCTATAGTAGAAGCTGCATGTCAAAGGTCATCCTCCAAGCTGCAGGTCAAAGGTCATCCTCCAAGCTGCAGGAGCACTCATGCTTGTTTGAGTCTGAACAGTAAACTGATAAATCTGTTTATCTGTCTGTCAGTTTGTCTTTCCAGTTAGTTAGCTAGTTAGGTGTAGTTAAAGGTCACCTATTGTGAAGAACACACTTTTCCATGTCTTTTAAACATCAATATCTGTCCCCAGTGTGTCTACAGGTCACCATAGTGTCATAAAAGACCATCCTCTCTCTTTTTCTCCTGCTCCATCTCTCAGAAAATGGGTCTGAAAAAACGCTGATCAGTACTTCCTTAAAGAACAACTCTTGCTGTCTTTCTATTGGGGGTGGCAGTAACTCAGTCCATAGGGACTTGGCCTAGGAACCGCAGCCGGTTCAAGTTCCCGCATGGACCAAGTACTGAGTGATGACAGTTTGCCTCTTGGGCGCTGCCGAGGTGCCCTTGAGCAAGGCCCCAAACTGCTTGGGGCGCCTGTCAGGGGCAGCCCCCTCGCTCTGACATCTCTCTCTCTCTGTGTACTTTGTACTATGTAAATATAACAGAGTGAAAAAATTGAATTTCCCCTCGGGATTAATAAAGTGCATTTCTTCTTTTTCTTCTTCTATTATTTATACTCTGACAGGGAAAATAAAGGGATAACACCAATACAGTTGTGGAGACAATAAGATAACATAATAGCATGCACATACTTCTGTATAGGGCATTACACATCACTAATGAAAACGACGTGGATCATATGCTGTGGCCTTCAAAGTGACCAGATCTGAACCCAGTTGAACACCAACACCGCGCCAAGGAGGGCACAGGAAACATTGATCTTTTTCCTTTTGTTTCCTTTAGTTTGTCCTCCACATAGTTTTTTATTTTATTTTATTAAGGCAAAGTTTTATTAGGATGCTCTATGCAAATAAAGCCAGCTCAGAAAAAGGAGGCAGCCATTAACTTCAAAATTTGCTCTGTCAATATCAATCATAGCAGTCAAATGAAGACGAACGATACACAATATTAAAATCAATGTCCATATAAGGGACATTTTGTTTGAGTTGTGAGCAGCTAATTAATGCTATGTGTGTCTGCTACAACCTGATCTCATGGGAAGGCGTATAAATAGCTCAACATTTTAAGGACATTCCGTGTGTCATTTCACGCCACAGGGTTAATGTTGTGAAACGGCTTTTCGCCGTCATGTAACGCCACATCGTTACTGTGAAACAGCCGCGGTTATGTTAAAGGGTCGTGTCTAGAAGGTAAGCTGCAAAATACGAAATCGGATCTGAAATCGGCAAAAACTCTCACGAGTCTCTCTGCTCGCTGAACTATCCTAACCTTAACTATTGAAGATCAATACCAAACCTTAACTATGTAAGGTCAATGCCTAACCTTAACTATGCAAGGTCAATGGCTAACCTTAACTATTAGAGATCAATGCCTAACCTTGACTATGCAAGGTCAATGCCTAACCTTGACTATGCAAGGTCAATGCCTAACCTTAACTATTAGAGGTCAATGCCTAAGCTTAACTATTTTCCTGGTGGAACGGTTAAAACAAGGTAGAAAAACCTCCAGCTAGGTGACCCCACCCACAGAGTTACTCTCTCTCTCTTCCGCCTCGTAACTATAAGCAAAGCATGCTCCTACTTCTATTAGTCTGCAAGAACCAGCAGAACAGTCTTCATGTACTCCCATCATCTAAATATAACATGTTCTTTCACAAAGGCTTTATGTAATTACACTGTTTAAACAGCTGATATTTATATATTATATATATTTGATGTCATGCATGTAGAAGAGTACAGGTAGTAGATAGTGACTGTAAGCAACACAACACATTTCTGTTTCACAGTCAAACTTTATTTGAGTAGACAGATGACAATATTAATTATTCACAGCATTTTGAACGTGAACAGATAACCTGCAGCTTTGACAAACATTTCACAGCATAAATATGGCAATAACTGTCTGACAGGTAAAACGGTTACTCTGAAACATGGAAACACTACCCTATAACGTAAGTCCTCCCAGTAGCTGCTGATACTGTGGTTACTGAGCAGTTTTATGTAAGTTCAGTTCAGTTATGTTGACATGGTACTGGTTAAAGTCTATTTCAGCATGGTAAGCTCCGGTGAGTGTAACCTTAACCGGTCTGTAGTCATGGTAACACATGCTAACATGTTAGCTCTGTAATGTAGCTACATCCTAACATGTTAGCTCTGTAATGTAGCTACATGCTAACATGTTAGCTCTGTAATGTAGCTACATGCTAACATGTTAGCTCTGCATCTCATGTAAACAGAACTATCTGCTCACAGTAGATGTTTTCTCCTCTGGGATGATTCTGTCGGTCATTTCTCACAGGTGGATCTGTAAAGACAGACGTAAAACAGAGTGTATGTTTACGGTTTACAGAGTTGATGCAGAATGTAAATACTGAGCTAACTAACAGAGCTATAAAGTAGCATATTTACTGGAGAAAAACCGTCAGGAAAACCTGGAGTCTTGGCCGCAGATGTTGTTAATTTCTTGCTGATTTCAGATCAGATTCCTCCGGTAACGTGCGCTGGGTGAAGTTTCTGGTTTATAAACTTTTAAGTAGTTTATATGTGAAACTCTTTCTGCTGCTGCTCTCTCTCTAGCTCATGGTGAGCTGCAGGGCAGGGAAGAAAGTGACACTGTGTTGAGGGCGTTTGATTGACAGCGGACAGCAGGAAACGCTGACCAATCAGAGCAGACTGGGAGGAGACAGGCTCTGAATCAGAGTTTTTCAGACAGAGGGTGAAAGAGGCTTCATGCAGGCAGACCGAGGCAGACAGTATGAGAAGAATAAAGGGTTTTTTGAACATTGCAGCATGTAAACATGTTCTAGTACAACATTAAAATACATCTATGAACCTGGAAATGAGCATAATATGAGACCTTTAACTATTCAAGATCAATGCCTACCCTTAAGTTTTCGAGATTAGTGCCTAACCTTAACTATTCAAGATCAATGCCTACCCTAAAGTATTTGAGATTTGTGCCTAACCTTAACTATTCAAAATCAATGCCTGACCTTAAGTATTCGGGATCAGTGCCTAGCCTTAACCATCTTGCGAGAGTTTCTCCAACTCGCGGATTACCTTCTAGACATGACTATGTTTAGGTAGGAAAACCACTTAGTTAGATTTAGGAAAAAACATCAAGTACGTTAACTAAGTAAACTATGTACATAAATAATGTAAAATAAGTTCGGAAAACACGTCACTAATGTAACTTCAAAATAACTCAGCAACACCAGTTGAAAGTCCTGTGTTTGTTGGACCCATCCACCTCCCCTCACATCCAACATGAGCAGTCTTTTTTTGACTTTTTATTCTGCGTCACTAGCTCTGAGTGTGGCATATTCACACGGATGTGTTTGCATTGCCGTCAGCATAGACTACACGGCACTTTTTTTACAATTGCTCGAAAAAAAGCTTCTGCGTTTTGAAACGCCTCCACAAGAACAGTGAGCAAAACATACAGAGCTGCTCGATTTGTCTTTGGCCTTTTGAGGCGGAATGCAATCAGATTAGCAGCTAACAAGCTATTTCATGCTGATTAGAAGTACAAACGGAGGAACCTTTGCCTTCATGCCGCCTGTGCAGGCTCAGCCTTCTGAGGAAGATGTTGACATAAACAGTGGAATAAGTCAGTGTGTGGGAGAGTTGGAGGTGGTGGTGGTGGTGGTGGGTATGATTGTGTGATTCGTTTGAAGGTGTGAGTCAATGAGTGTGCGCTTACTGGAAGTCAGCTGATGAAAATATGTGTGAGAAAGGATATGAATCTGATAAATAAATGGCGTGTGTGTCCAAATGTATCTGTTTATTTGTTGTTCATGTAGGCACGCAGCACGCTTCGCAGACCTGTGCATGTAAGCATGTGTGTAAGTGTGTGTAAACACTGAGGAAGCTAAAGTGCTTCTGTTTAAACGTTCAAATCAGAGCACGCAAAGGCAAATATCAAATATTAGTTTTGCTTCTTTGCACCGATTTTTGAATTTCTCTCTGTCTCACGCGGAAGAAAATGATTTCACTCCTGGGAGCACGCCGTGATGTGATGGGAGAAGCTGCAGCGACCAATTATGACTCTCTCTTCCTTTTCTTTCTCTGCAGCAGCTCTGTGACTTCCAGTGAAAGTTGGTGTGTTCAAATTTGGGATTTAGCAGCAGGGAAGCATTCACAAAGACACACACCAGGGCGCATTGACATTCTGCTCTATTCACGGCCAATTAATAATGTTCAATATAATCTTTTTAAAGACTATTCTGCCTGCTTGTTGCCGCAAAAAAGCTGAACAAATTACCCACACAGGGGTCGATGATACTCTTTCTTTCATACTTTGCCTCTCCTTCTCTCTCCTGCTGCGTCTTCAGGCCTGAAGCATGAATGTACTGCTCGCACATGTTAGTTTCCAGATCGCTATTCGTATCACATTTTTTAAGGGAATACTTCACTGAAAGTTATGTGATAAAAATAGCATTATTGTCATCAGTGTGGTAAAGTGTGGTAACTTTTGATCACTTCAGAAGCCAAATAAATTCTGTAATGTAACAGCCCGGACAAACCAGGAACGTCAGGAGCGCGTGGTGGCTGCGTTACCTGTTGTTTTTTATTTCGGCATCCATGTTAACAGGTTAGAGCAGCCACAATGCCCGCATGAGACACGCATCCCACATGCCTCTCAGCTACGTTTTGACGCATGCTGCGCTCTGTGAAGTCTGATGAATGCCTCAGGTGATGCCAATTGATGTCCTTTGGGATGAAAACAATTTTTTAAAATGAAAAAAACAAATCAAAAGTTAGAAGGAAGTGAGCTTACCAGACCTCTGTAGCCTCATCTCTGCTTGAGGGCTAGCAGCTTGAGGCTACATTAGCTGCTACTAGCATAACACCTGAATCTCTTGCAGCCTTCACATGTGGTGGTGTTTACCATGTTAACCAGAGGAGTCCATATGAACGCCCCCCCCCCCAGCCCCCCCCTTCTGGTATTCACGACCTCGTAAGTGGAAAGTTTGTTGTCGTTGTCAGAAATGTCGGAGGCCATGGAAGTTAATTTTTCGGTGCATAATAAGTTAATAAAATGGGAAAAAAAGGTTCGGAAACTTGTGTTTGGTGGATTATTTCTCTGTTGTATCAATGCTAATGGTCATTGTATTTTACATTGTTGGAAAGCCTGTTTATTTACCTTCACAATGATGTCCAACTTGTAAGGATCATGCATTTGTGGGATGAGCAGCACAGATGATTATGTGGGGAGCGCCCAAGAAAAATGTTCCAAAATGCTCTGCCGATGGTAAACAGTGTATTCTCATAAGGCTACCAGGAAGCCTGCAATGACTGCCCTTCACCGTCAGGCCCGTTTGCCCTGGTGTCGACAACACAGACAATGGAACCTGAACATGTGGGGGAATGTCATGTTCAGTGATGAGTCCAGGTTCTGTCTGCCAAAGTCAGATGTCAGGTTCAAAGTATGGAGACGACGTGGAGAACGCTATGCTGATTGTTGCACCGATGGAGTAACAGCTTTTGGTGGGGGCAGTGTCATGGTGTGGGGGGGCATCTACCTCACTGGCAAAACAAGGCTTGTCATCATTGAAGGCCATCTCAATGCAGTAAGATATCGGGATGAGATTCATTAGAGGCTGTGACAATCATGACTTATCACATTCACTACATTCTCCCTCTTAAATCACAGGGCTATCTCCGTCATGACACACTGACAGTCTGGAGTCCTGTAGAGAGTTTCCCTCAGAGGAAACGTATTGTTGTCTGGACCTACCTACATTATTTTTCAACTTCATTTCGACAATTTGTTAGTGACTGTTGAAAACCAGGACATTTGAGTGTTTTACAGATATGTGTCGGGACTCGGTACACGTCAGCATGAAACCGGGACTGTTCCGGACAAACCGGGACGTTTGGTCACCGTATTCTAGATGCCAACAGTAACGTTAATATTGCCGTTGCTTAGCAGTGGTGTTCTCACCACTTAACCACTTGAACGCCAAACATATCGTGTACACGACTTCCCATGTTGTAAACACGAGCTCAACAGTTTCATTTGAAGGCACCATGTGACTAAACTGTCAGCAGTTGAGTTGCATTGTGTGGGATTTAAGCACAAGATTTTAACAAGGGAGACCAACGTGTGGAATAAAAAGATGACATCTCTTATTCTGCTGCTTCAATTTGTATTATTCTTTTTTAACTGTCCATCATGAGTCCGACAGAAGTGCGATGCTAAATTGGTGGAGTACATACAGTAGTTTAAGATTTCTCTTTGTATGTCTTCTACAGTGGAAACATTTCTAAAACAATGTGCTCTACTTGTCCAAAGTAATGATGAATGAATGAATACAGCATGTCATTTCTGGTTTTGTGATATCTGTGCTTTAGCAGGTTTGGAAAAAGACCTGAACATCAAGTATCATGCAGGTGTGTTGCAGGAACATTTACTGAATCAGTACATCAAACTACGGCTGAATGCACTGTACACTGTAGGGCACTGATTACATCAACACATACACTTGAAAACGGGCTACTCAGTCTGTTTTGCTTGAGGTGATACTTACTAGATGTATCATGAATGAACCTATTTTATAAATTAACCAGCCTCTGTTACCAAAGGAAAAACAAATACAACTGGATGGATTTCATCATGCTTGAAATAAAGATGTAGCTCCCTGATTTTTAGAGCCAAAGGTTAGCCTCCTAACATGTGTCTCTGGTCAGGCTCTGGTTTGGTCCCAGTACCTACACGGTGCAGTCATTCCTGTATAATTCCTCCTCATGCAGTTTATTTGTGTCTCTGACATTCTTTCTGATTTGACAAGAGTTGACAACACATGCGCCGCTCTGCGGGAGAGAGAGAGAGAGCTGAGGATTCGGAGTTAACTCGATGACGTCAAATCGTCTTTAGAAAACTTCTCTCGGTATGAGCCCACGTGCACAAAAATGCATGAATGCAAACTTATTCCCGTCTCCTCAGAACTCTTTGTTGCTGCTGTTGACTGACTGCCTCGCTGACTTCCTGTTGTTGCATTTTGTGTTTTATTGTTCTCTTACTTTCTCCCTTGATGTGTTTTTTTTTGTCTCATTTGTCACTCAGCATCTCACTTTTTGTCTGTCAAATGTCAACACAGACAGACAGAGCTGGGAACTTCTGTGTGGTTTCAGAAGCTTCTCTCTGTGTGTTTCTGTGTGTTGCATAAGGGTGTTATTTTAGTCTTTGTATTTAATAGCAATTTTCTGTGTGTGTGTGTGTGTGTTGTGTGTGTGTGTGTGTGTGTGAG